>VONZ01002894.1:0-34141 GCA_012976165.1 Labeo catla | reverse complement strand
CAAGGCTGTTAATACAACATGTTTATGGTTACATAAAAACATATGTACCTATCAATGTTAATATTGCATGTTATATGCTATGCTTGATTTAAAGAAGATTAATTAAACACTAGATCAAAACAAGCTATAGCTGACTGATTATTGATGTTTGAAGCAGTTACTAATTAAAGTATTCACAGTTTTTAAATTACCCGATGTCTTTTAATTTACAGCGCTTATCCTGTAGTAAACTATTGAGCTCCTTCACTCCTGATTGTCCAGGATCATTTCCTGTGAGATCCAGCTCTATCAGGTGTGAAGGGTTTGATCTCAGAGCTGAAGCCAGAGCTTTATAACCTTCTTCAGTGATACTGCAGTCTGAAAGCCTAATAAAAAGAAGAAAAAGAAAAAAAGAAGTAGTTGTTGTTAACAGTAGTTGTTATACTTTAGTTGTTTATTCTTTGTTAGATCATCATACTAGTACCATGATTTATAAACAACATCTGACAAACTACTTGGAACTTCATAATATAATTCTCTTTTACTTAACTTACATTCAGTTACAGTTTATAGTACTATACAAGTACTGAAATTTCAGCCTCAGTAGTCTTATTTTTTTCAGTTAACATAATCAAATAGGCATTTACAAATGTACATTAATATGCTAAAATGTAGATTTCGAAATACTCACTTCAGTTTTCCCATTTTGCATTGTGTATTTTTCAACAGAAGACAGATCTTCTCAATTCCTAAGTTCTGTAGTTTATTTCCACTCAGATTCAGCTCTATCAGGTTTGAAGGATTTGAATTAAATGCTGAAGTCAGAGCAGCACAACCTTCTGCTGTAATACTGTTATTATTTAGCCTGCAGAGAGAAAACAAAGACAGAAAACATTCTTCAGTTTATCCTCAAAACCTTTCTTACAGACAATGATGTTTTAAATCCCCCTCCCCACTTCCCCACCCAAGTATAAAATAATACAAAATACTTACATAAGAGCTTTGAGTTTACAGTGTTTATCCTGCAGTAGAGCAGCGATCAGATTCACTCGTGTGTCTCCTAGTTCACGTCCACTCAGATTCAGTTCTCTCAGGAGTAATGGGTTTTCACCCACAATTCCAGTCACAAACTGACAAGCTTCATCTGCAACAGGACTCAAAAACCTGCAGAGGAGAAAATGAAGAAGGACTCAATTCAATTACCTCATTATTTAAGATGTAATTGAAAGAAAAGTCAATATTGTTAAAAATTCATTTTTTTAAATCTTGAAATCACTAACTTTGGTGCAACAATGGCATATTTTCTCACTAAAACAATTTATTTTTTACGTAAATTACTTATATATGATTTTTTTTAATTATAATTAATCACATCTCACCTCAGTGTCTTCAGTTGATATTTTGGATTCTGTAGTAAATCATTGAGCCGCTTCACTCCTGATTGTCCAGGATCATTTCCTGTGAGATCCAGCTCTATCAGGTGTGAAGGGTTTGATCTCAGAACTTTAGCCAGAGCTTTATAACCTTCTTCAGTGATACTGCAGTTTGAAAGCCTAGAGAAAATAAATACATAATAAATATAAAGAACTACATTTATTACACAATATCCACATAAGTCTATAAATAAATTTTTCCTCTTTTTATGAGTAACACTAAGAAAAACAATTCATTGGCTGAAAGAAGCATCTATTTTGTTTGTTAAATGTAAAAATGTCGTAAAGTAAAAAAAATTTAATAATTCAAATAATTAAAATCTAATAAACATTTACTTAACCTTTTTACCTGAGTTTCTCCAGGTTGCAGTTTGCATTTTCTAATCCTTTCTTCAGTTTCATCACTCCTGTATCTTGCAGATTATTGTTGCTCATGTCAAGCTCTTTCAGACTGGGGTTTGATCTCAGGACTGCAGCGAGAGCTGAACAGCTTCCCTCTGTTAGACCACAATCACGCAACCTAAAATATTGAACACAAGATAAAATTAGTAAAGTACTTAATGCTTATATTAGGTATAAATTAAAATTATTAATTTGTCATTTGTCGATTATTTCTTTGAGATGCAGTACACACACATATACATATATATATATATACATATATATATATATATATATATATATATATATATATATATATATACATACCTATATATATATATATATATATATATATATATATATATATATATATATATACACACATACTTTAAAAATCACCACACATTATATTATAAAAAATATTTTAAACCATTTCAAAAATTAAAGTGGTGTAAAAATTACAGTTCAGCTCCAATAATTAAATATTTTCATGATAATTAAGCTAACCAAATGGACATTATTAATATAATTTAAATCTAGCATGCAGCAATATAGTCTAATATGCAGAATTGTAGATAAATAAAATTACACACTTCAGTTTCTCTAATCTGAATTGTGTATTTTTCAACAGACGACAGATCTTCTCAATTCCTGAGTTACGCAGTTTATTCCCACTCAGATCCAGTTCTGTCAGGTTTGAAGGATTTGAATTAAATGCTGAAATCAGAGCATCACAACCTTCTGCTGTAATGCTGTTATTATTCAGTCTGCAGAGAAAGAAAATAATCACAAGAAACATTCTTCAGTTTATCTCAAAACCTTCTTTAATGAACAACAATAACAGTCTCAGTCCAAACCAGTTAAAGTTATTGTAAAGTATTAAACCATGTAAAATACTCACATCAGTGTGTTGAGTTGACAGTGTCTATCCTGCAGTAGAGCAGTGATCTGATTCACTCGTGTGTCTCCTAGTTCACGTTCACTCAGATTCAGCTCTCTCAGGAGTAACGGGTTTTTACCCACAATTTTAGTCACAAACCGACAGGCTTCATCTGCAGCAGAACCCAAAAACCTGCAGAAGACAGATGATGATATAGGAAATCAGTAGACAGTTTTTTATTTATCTTGAAATCACTTTAACTCTGATGCAACAACAAATTGTGCAGAATATTGCAATAGTGAAATGGTGTTTGTTAATAATTTGCCTGCATATAATTTATTTTGTATTATTTCATCACATCTCACCTCAGTGTCTTCAGTTGACAGTTTGGATCCTGTAGTAAATCATTGAGCTCCTTCACTCCTGATTGTCCAGGATCATTTCCTGTGAGATCCAGCTCTATCAGGTGTGAAGGGTTTGATCTCAGAGCTGAAGCCAGAGCTTTATAACCTTCTTCAGTGATACTGCAGTCTGAAAGACTATAACATGTGTTAAAATGGAACATTTATGTTATTAATTAATTATTCTAGAAATTCCAGAAATTAAATTTCATTGTATGTCAGATTACTTATTTCAAGCATTGAGTAAAGATGCATTACTTTTGCATTACTGTTACTGAAATGCATTACTTTTTAAATTAACAACAAATCAACTGATTTACTTTTTCAAACAAGCAAAGCATGTTATTCTTTTTTTTTTTCATTCATGCCAGAATGTTTTAGTGGAATGCAATTGTACTTATTTGAAACACTGGATTAGTTCTGTGGTGAGCTCTCATGTGCAGCAGTCATAAACCCTAAACTGTCATTTGTCATGACAACTAGGTCAACAGGTCAAAATGTTGACTACAGAATGGCTACACAACATTTTTTTTTTTTTCACATGATACATTGTAAAAATATAATTTACAACGATATATGAACATTTTCAAGGCAGTAAAAATTTGCTTCCCTGCAATTACAATTGCAAATTAATGCTTATACATCATTATACCTGCTACACACACACACACACACACACACACACACACTCTTTTTTAACAATAGAACTGCCACAGGGTCAATTTTACCCGTACCTGTTATTCAAATGTACATAACAGATTTTCAATAAAACACTCAAGCCTCCCAGTCATTGACTTTTACTAAAATTGTGTAATTTAAAATCTCCTGGTGTTAAAAAGTGTTTAGATAATACCAGATTGAAAAACAAAGCATTTATACCTAAACGCGCCAACGCGGGTCAAATTTACCCACTATATAATGCCTGTATTTTCGTGTGTATATGCGTGTCATAATCTTGCCGGTTATGTTTTACATTGTACATTGCTAGGCAGTGCCTTTTACTCACTGAATTAGTGGTTATCAGTTTCATAAATAAAGTCAATATGAGTAAAAGAAGGCAGTTGATTTTTGACGAAGAGGTATTAAAAGCACTAAATACCATGATTATTGGAGAGTCTGTTATGCGTCCTGGGTCGGCTCAGCATCTGACGGCTCATCTGACAGCGATCTCATATTTAGATGTTTTAGCCTAACGTTACACATATTGTTAAAACTTTGGATTATTTATTTAATTTTTGTTTTGCAATTTCTATTGTTTATTGTTCGCTACTGTGTTGCTATTTATTATAGTCCTTTTTTTTATTACCCTAAGTTTATTTGTGTTGTTCTCTTATTCAAATTATGAATGATATAAATAAATTAATCATTCATTAGGTGAAGCTGTGCACTTGAATTTGACATCGTATCATCCTATGCAGTGTGCGCAAGTTATTATTACACATTGTTGTCTATGGGCTATTTTCGTAATTTAAATAACATGAATTGTCTTAATTTATTGAATAATGACAATGAATTCTAATATTACACCACATAATTATGCAGTTCCTTCTTTTTAATTCCTTTTGTCAGCGCAGTCTTGTTTATGTTAAATTGACTGTTTTGAAAACGGACTGTAGGCTGCATAAAAATCTATAAACAAAACAACAGGGCAAAAATATAAGTTGATGACTAGACAATCATTTTTTTATGACACTAGACACTTCTTTATCAAGACAGTGGCATAATACAGTAAAATTAAATCTTCCTTAGCCATATCAAAACACGTGTTTGCGCGTGGGTAAAATGTAGCCTCATGGCGGTTTTAGGTATACAGCGACCTCTGGCGGTTCTAGTGTTAAAACATGATTACTTACTTTCTGATGAGTAAATATTAAACAAACAAGAGGCCTAGAGTTACACAGCAACTCACCAGAGTTTCTCTAGTTTACAGTTCTCTTTCAGTCCATCAGAGAGCAGCGTCACTCCTGAATCTTCCAGATTATTATTGCTCAGGTCAAGATCCTTCAGACTGCTAGAGTCTAATTTAAGAACTGAAGCAAGAGCTGAACAGCTTTCACCTGTTAGATCACATTGACTGAGCCTGAAAATAATGATTGAACAATATCAAAAAAGGAAGATTCCATTCATTTTAGGAAAAAGATTAACTCGAGTAATGCAGCTGTTTTTTTAGGCACTTAAAATTATTGTCTGTGAGATAATAAAAAAATGTAACACTACAAATTAAATTTCAAGTGTCAGTTAACAAAATTCTTAAATTAATTAAATGAAATCTCAAAGTTTTGACAGAAGGGAAAAGACAGTAAACCGAATATCTAGTTAAACCATATTATTGTGATTGTTATTTTGTTCAGTGTAGCTGATGGTAAAATGTACTCACTTGAGTATCTTCAGCTCACACACAGGATTCTTCAGTCCCTCACAGATCTCTCTGACTCCTGAGTCCAGCAGACGGCTGTTATTCAGGTTCATCTCTTTCAGGATGGTTTTGGAGGAGAGAACAGTAGCTAGAACTGAACAGTTTTTCGCTGTCAACTTACAATTATTCAACCTAAACATAAAAACAGCATTATTTATTATTCAACACACATCAGATCATTAGGTCTTTATTTATGCTTACAGATGTGACTGACAGTCTTTTATAATGAATAAACAGGAGTCATAATGTATAAATCATGTTCACTCACTTCATTTTCTCCAGTTTGCTATGAGAGTCCATCAAAAGAGCAGATAGTTTCTCCCCATCCAGGTCTCCTAATTTATCTTCACTCAGGTCCAGTTTTGTCAGAAGTAATGGACTTATTTTTAGAACTTTAGTGAGATACTTGCACGCTTCCTGTGCAGCAGGACTTTTCAGAAACCTGCAGGGTGTAGAAGAGAATTAATAATTTAGGTTTTTGGACAAGAGAAATTATGTTTCTGCTCTTCAAGAGTTTTGGAAGTGGCTGCTGTAGAAGGCTTAGTCAGAGGGTGTTTAGCCAATTTGGAAAAAGATACTTTAAGAAACCATTAAAACTGTGTACAGGACAGGTTGTATTAGTCATTAGTGGACCATATAGCTAAGATGCTAATTATGCTCCACATGCAGCCACTAGATGGCACTGATTGCTTTTGCAGTGCTGTCAGAAGAAATCCATGCACAAAAGAAATTCATTTAAAAATAGTATTTTGTAGACTGTTAAGTAACTGTTTAGTGTCAATTTTCTATTTATATGGGACATATTTCTCAGAAAATTACAGAAGAATCACACATCTGTTCTGTTAATTCAATGTAATATAACGCTCCTAATTTTGCATACTGTATGTGCTCTGATGTAATTAAAAACTAATCAATAGAAGACATGACTTCTCAACTGATTATTAATGCAGCACTGCAGCATGGTTGCAGAAAGTTCATTTTAAAGTACAACTTAAAAAAAAACATGTTAAGATTTCTCCACCTAATGGTGTTCAATTTACAGCGCCCATCATGTAGTACATCAGTGAGCTCCTTCACTCCTGATTGTCCAGGATCATTTCCTGTGAGATCCAGCTCTATCAGGTGTGAAGGGTTTGATCTCAGAGCTGAAGCCAGAGCTTTATAACCTTCTTCAGTGATACTGCAGTCTGAAAGTCTAGAACGGAAAAGAATAGTTTTCTTTGTTGAGATACAGTTTATCATATAGACACTAAGCTTTATAAATAACTTGTAACAAAATGTACGCTTATCTAGTGTGCTTTTCTCCCACAGAATCTATAAATAGGTGCATTAACCAAATCCTTGATAATCAAAACTTAAGTTAATCATCTGCCAAAAAGTTAATTTTGTCATTATTCATTCACCCCCATGTTGTGTTTAAAACTTAATTGAGTCAAACACAAAAACAGAACATTAACCCCAGTATAAGTGAAACTATATGAAAATCATCAATTGAACATAATTTTGTATTAACATACAGTAATTTGGATTAATGTCAATACGCACTTCAGTTTCTCCAATCTGCATTGTTTGTTTTCTAACAGATGAACGATCTTTTTAATTCCTGAGTTTTCTAGTTTATTTCCACTCAGATCCAGCTCTATCAGGTTTGAAGGATTTGAATTAAACGCTGACGTCAGAGCAGCACAACCTTCTTCTGTAATACTGTTATTATTCAGTCTGCAGAGAAAGAAACAAAGACAGGAATCATTCTTTGGTTTATTTCATCCACAATACAAAACTACTATCAGAAGGATACATTTATATGGTTCTTATTCTGCAACTACTTTAATGAACAGCAATGACAGCATTCTGAAAACTTCAAATACTCACATCAGTGTGTTGAGTTTACAGTGTTTATCCTGCAGTAGAGCAGCGATCTGATTCACTCGTGTGTCTCCTAGTTCACGTTCACCCAGATTCAGCTCTCTCGTGAGTAACGGGTTTTTACCCGCAATTCTAGTCACATATTGGCAGGCTTCATCTGCAGCAGGACCCAAAAACCTGCAGAAGGGAAGATGAAGCAGGATTCAATTCAATTTAACTTGGTGCAATCAAAAATATAATTTGATTCTGATGGGAAACAGTGAGACAAGATTTATCTTGAATTTACTTTGATGCAACAGACTGTATTTGTGTTTGCCTGCATGCAATTTTATTTTGTATTATTTCATCATGTCTCACCTCAGTGTCTTCAGTTTACAGTTTGGATTCTGTAGTAAATCATTGAGCTGCTTCACTCCTGATTGTCCAGGATCATTTCCTGTGAGATTCAGCTCTATCAGGTGTGAAGGGTTTGATCTCAGAACTGAAGCCAGAACTTTATAACCTTCTTCAGTAATATTGCAGTCTGAAAGCCTAAAGGAATGCAATCAATTACTCATTTAATAAAAACAATATTACATTTTTCAGATTATGACATTTATAACTGTCTGTTCCCAAAAAATGCAGTATGTTTGCCAATATTTAAATAAACCTTTTTAGACAAAAGTGAATGTTTTTCACAGCTGTAATACACATAGCAAACTGAAATTTTCAGTTCATCTTTAAATTCACCAAATTCAAACCTGAGTATCTGCAGTGTGCACTGAGAATTTCCCAGTAGAGTGGAGATTTCAGTGACTCCAGAATTTGATACTGTATTTTCACTCAGAACCAACTCTACCAGGTTTGAAGGGTTTGAATTAAAAGCTGACATCAGAGCAGCACAACCTTCTTCTGTAATACAGATGGAACTAAACCTATAAAACACAGAAAAAAGCCATACATACAATTATACAACTAATAGCTTTGGCTATTACTACTTTAGCCCACCACTATGTGATTTGCATGAGAATTCTTTTTCAGTAGATGGCTTTTGTACTCATTGACTCAATGACTTACTTCAGCCTTTTCAGTTTACACTGTTCATTCTTAAACAGAGTAGAGAAGATCTTCACTCCTGAGTTTCTGAGTTTTGTCCCACTCAGATTCAGCTCACTCAGATTTGAAGGGTTTAAAGCTAAAGCTTCAGTCAGAGCACGACAATCTTCATCTGTGATACTGATGTTATTTAAACTGCATTAAGAGAAAACACAGTTACAGTTTTAACTAAATAATTGTCAAGCGTTAGTTGTTAGTTAAGACTCAACACTCTCTGTTAAGCGTTACATAAAACACATCCAGCAGCAAGTTCATAATGATTAAAAGCTGTCATTATAATAGTAAAACTTACATTAGTGTGTTGAGTTTACAGTGTTTATCCTGCAGTACAGCAGCAAGTTTCTTCAATCCTGAGGGTCCGAGTTTACGTTCACTCAGATTCAGCTCTGTCAGGAGTAACAGGTTTTCACCCAGAATTTTATTTACATACTGACAGGCTTCATCTGCAGCAGGACTCAAAAACCTGCAGAACAGAAGATGAAGCAGGATTCATTCAGTTCACAATTAAACTTAAAGTAATGAAAATCAGCAGCCAATTCTGCTGGATAAATGTGTGAAGTGGTTAAAATTACTTTCCTGCAAACAAATTGCATTAATCAAATAATTTTTCTATAAATAATTCACTATCACATAATTTAGTTTGTATTATTTCATCAAATCTCACCTCAGTTTTAGTTGACGGTTTGTATCCTGTAGTAAATCATTGAGCTGCTTCACTCCTGATTGTCCAGGATCATTTCCTGTGAGATCCAGCTCTATCAGATGTGAAGGGTTTGATCTCAGAGCTGAAGCCAGAGCTTTATAACCTTCTTCAGTGATACTGCAGTCTGAAAGTCTACAGTAACGAGATTTGAAAAAATTGCATTTAACATCTTTAATATAGGGGAACTTTCGCAGCATTATTAATTGTGCAAATAAAACCTGTCATGCAGCATTACTGTGGCTGTTGTGTGTCACGTGACAAATGACATGTTGCCATGGATATAACAAGGTGATGCTGGAGGGTCAGCTAGAATACAGATCTGGCCACTGAGATTGTGTGTGTGGAGTAAAGGGATAACGCCTGACCACGACACTTTGTGGACACTTTGTGCAGGAAAGACGTGATCAGTAGGGGGCAGTCATGTAACATACAGAACTGAAGAGGCAGAGAACATTATTCACGGCAAGCTGTGATCTATTGAAGCTTATTGCATGTACTACGCAAAGGCCACCACACTATTTCTGATTCTGTTATGTTTTGTTTATCATGACAATTTGATCACACAATTTCAAAAGTAGACTATTATTCTACAGCCTTATTTTTATCATGCTTCGATACGTTGTGGATCATCTAAAACCACAATCTAAAACATAGCTTTAATGTGGCAAGAACTACAACCAGAAAACCAACATACAGTATTTACTACAAAAACAGACACAGAAAAACTAATGAGACCATAAAGCAACCTGGTTTAATTTAAAAGTGTAAATATCCTGTGTTGCTGGCGAAGGCCGTCAACAATAAGAGAACAAGGAAATTAACAAAACCTTTTTTTTCCCCAATCACAAGAGAGTGGCTTAATGAGTAAGTACAGGTTTTTGTTAATGCTTAAAGCCTATCATTTGACACGAGTGACATAAGTTTGAATCTGACAGACAAACAAAATTTATTTTTGCTACATGATGTGACCTAAAATCATTTACAAAAGATCATTTGTAAGTGCAAATGAAGTGATGAAGCAGAGAAACAAAGTAGAATGAGTTTTTTTTTTTCAGTCTCACGTTTTACAGGTCTGTTTAGGGTGATCACCTGTCCCACTTTGTGTTGTACCGCACAGCATTTTCACCCATTGCATATTGAGAAAATGTCCCACATTTTCATCAGTCTGTTGGTTTTAAAGATCATATTAAGAAAATGTCTATGCGTTCTTTTGCCTTTTTAAGAAAGCTTTTCATTTATTCTTTTTGCGGGATAGTTCCTGCTACATGAAAAAACACAATATTCTCCATTCATTTTAAACAATTAAAAAGTGATGCAGCTTTCAGACGTGACTTTCTTCTTACTTTAATAGTTTGTGTGAGGCGGTTTCTATGGGGTTATTTTAATGACAAATTTTTACTTACACACTCAGAAACACAGATCAGCACATATGACAACGGATATGCAATTAGCAGTTACATAACATAACATTAGAAAATGTATCAGTCTCACACGTGTCCCGTAAAATCACATCTCTGTCCCGCAACAGCCCTATTGTCAGGTGGTCACCCTATGCCTGTTCCACTAAAAACGGCTGGGTTACTATTGGTGTCACAACACATGAGGAGGAACGCGCAACACAACGATGAAATGCAATGAAAAGTCTTTAATGCAATCCACACAGGTAAATCCACAAAAGGAAGACAGGAACACACATACTCATTGACGGGACCGGACACAAAGCATTGCGCTCGAATGACAATTAAAGGGTGGCTAATGATACACAAACAGGTGATGATGATTAACTAATAATGATGATAACAAGGACAGGAACATGAACAACCATATATGGAGACATGAGGGAAAAACCAATACAAAACAGTCCAGGGGTGTGACAATTGGTTTATTTTTTAGTGATTGGTAGTTTTTCTGGGTTTATTTGTTCCTGTTTGAAAACATTAATTATAAAAGCTGGAAACCTGTTAAATATGTTCATTTAGTTCAGATAATTTTGCATGAACAGATAAAAAAAAAGAACAAAGAAAGTAAAGGAAAAAAAAAAAAAATGTTGACACGCTCCGAAGTTCACAGAAAGGAAACAAAGACAGAATTTAAGCGGCATCCTTCACTCGCATTTTTGGCCTAAACATCATTCACATAACAGCACAGCAAGGCTGTGGTCTTGCTGAACGGTACAGATTTTAATGACATTGACATTTATAGTGATTTATAGTGATTTATAGTGATTTTAATAAGAAAACTACAGCTAGCCAATTTAATAATAATAATAATAATAATAATGATAATAATTTTCTAGCACCTTTAAGCAAAAAGAAGAGAAACACACTCAAAACACTTACATGTAAATAATATAGATATAATAATATAATATAATATATATATATATATATATATATATATATATATATATATATATATATATATATATATATATATATATATAGCCACAGCCACAGTTTTAAAAGTAATTGTTTATTTATTTGGAATAAAATACTAAAGTTTATAAATAACAGTTGTGGGATGCCCAACTGAGTGGTTTTTTTCTAAAATAGGGTTTTAAATCTGGCATGCAAAATTAACCTTGCAGGAGCGCACCTGCACATTCACTTATATTATTTACGCATTTACTTAACATTTACGCATATTAACTTAAATACAGCAGTTGTTTTAGGTCATAATAGAACATCATTCAGCTAGGTTAGATTACTTTTGTGTATCAGCCAGCTTGAAATGTGGAACTGAAATAAACCGTCAAATAGAAAACAAAATATACTTTATGAAAATATGCATGAATGATAACTTTTGCCTTATTCGGGTTGTTGTTTTTAATTTACTTTTAGTAAGACTAATTAAATCAGCATGCTGACTTGACTAGCTATAGCCTATAGTAGCCAACATATCGACAATGCACACATAAAGCACAGTAAAGTGTGCATTAACAAACAATAAAAACGTTCATGGGTTTCCCAAGTACTTTTTACTTCCCATAGGAATTTATGCACATGCGCTCTCTTCAAAAACGGCGCTTATAGAGGATGTGCAAAAGCTGTAGTTCCAACCACATAAGTTTGCGAAGATGTTTGTGAATGTTTGTTTGACCTATGTCAGGGGTGGCGAACGTCGGTCCTGGAGAGCCACAGCCCTGCACAGTTTTGTTTCAACCCTAATCAAACACACCTGAACAAGCTAATCAAGGCCTAAAGGGTTACTAGAAAGCAACAGGCAGGTGAGATTTAATTAGGGTTGGAGCTGAAAACTGCAGGGCTGTGGCTCTCCAGGACCAGAGTTCACCACCCCTGAACTATGTTTTCCAGAAAAAACACTGAATCGTTGAACTATGTTAATAACGACAGAACTTCTGACAATTGTTGGTTAAGGATGTTTTTGGGAAACACACCCCTGGCCATGGTGTTTAACTACAGAATGTAATTTCTTGTGCCATCTGGTGGATATTATGTGAAGCAAAACAATGTTTTTAAAAAATCTGAAATAGGGAGCTCTGTGATTCTTATCATTCAGCTAGCGTGAATTCAGCTGCCGTGTGCAAAAAGGCACGTTCTCAGTGGCCAGATCTGTATTTTAAACTTGCGTGTGAAAGGGTTAACAGAAAAGGTCTCATTACACTACATTCAGCACAATTGTGCTACAGTGATATGTGAGTAACATGTATACACACTATTTTTAAGAAAACCAAGTTTAAACTTTGAAAGTAAAAATAATTCTTAATAAAAACTTTAAGATAAAACCTTAAAATGCATACTTAACATTATTTCATGATACATTTCAGAAAAAAAAAACAAAAAACAAAACAAAACAACAACAAAAAAAAAACTAAAAGTTATGATACACATTGAAACTGTTTGAGAAATACTGCTGGGTAATGATGTCATTAATGGACAACCAAACACAGGGCCTACGACTGATCTAATTATCCAGACAAAAATTTGCTACCTATTCTCAGTGGGAAAGTGTTCAAACAACATTGCTTGCCAGCATTGCTCAAAAAGTTGCCCTGTGTATCATCACCTTAATACAAAAACAATGCTATTATTAAAATTAAATATTCATTCATTGAACTCACCTGAGTTTTTGCAAAGTGCAGTTTTTATCCTCTAATCCGTTCTGGAGTTTCTTCACTCCTAAATCCTGCAGAATATTTTCGCTCATGTCAAGCTCTTTCAGACTGGGGTTTGATCTCAGGACTGTAGCGAGAGCTGAACAGCTTTTCTCTGTTAGACCACAATCACGCAGCCTAAAATATTAAACATGAGAGAGGGAATTTACAAACACAAAGTGCATGCATACTAACATTTAGTGATTACTGAGAATTAATGTGTTTTGAGCACCTGGTTTCTATAACATACTGTATATCAACAATAATAAATGAACACAATACTCACATCAGTTTGTTGAGTTTACAGTGTTTATCCTGCAGTAGAGCAGTGATCTGATTCACTTGTGTGTCTTCTAGTTTACGTTTACTCAGATTCAGCTCACTTTCGAGTAATGGGTTTTTAATGTGAAGAACTTCAGTCAGATATTTACAGGCTTCTTCTGCATCAGGACTTTGTAACAACCTGGACACAGTAAATGTACAGACATTACCTGCCATACAGTGATTAATTTTCACAAGCTTGTGAAAAGCCTTTAGTCATTTTATAGCTCTTACAATCGTCTTTATAAGTTTAAAAATATTTAATTAAAAAAAAAAATTAAAAATATTATTTTAAGAACACTCACCGCAGTGTCTTCAGTGAGTAGTACTGACTCTGTAGTAAACCATCAAGCTCCTTCACTCCTGATTGTCCAGGATCATTTCCTGTGAGATCCAGCTCTATCAGGTGTGAAGGGTTTAATCTCAGAGCTGAAGCCAGAGCTTTATAACCTTCTTCAGTGATACTGCAGTTAGAGAGTCTACAGAAAATAAATCCATGAATAACAATTAACTTTGGTTAAAATTATTTTTTAAATATATGACACATTTATGGGACAATTCGTACATTTTGTAAAACAGCGTCCATATTCACAAAACGTTTTTTCCTACCACTAAGAATTCTCCGAAATTGCAATAAACAATTTTAGCTAAGAGTTTTCTCTTAAAACCTGTTAACAAAGCTGTTTAGACAAACTTTTGGAACTAAGGAACAGAGAGAAGTCTTAAACTAAGCTTAATCTGACCACACTGCTAAGGATGATATCAGCATTCTTATTAACTATGCACAGTGATTGGCTGATAGGGGAGGAGTCTCTATCAGAGAGTTATTCATGGAAATATTGAATTGATGTGATTGATGCAGCTTGACTGTCTGTCTGTCTCATTAGTTGGAGTAATGATAAAGAAGGGCGCGCGAAGCGGCTTTCACACCGAATGCGGCAAGTGCTGTGCTATGAAACCCATTCGTTTTAATTGCTTCCGCCCTGTGAGGACGGCTTGTTTCGGTCTCGACCAAAGCGGAGCGCGCGCGCCGCGGACAAAGTTCAAAAGAGTTGTTCAAATTAACTTTTGCCGCTGCGCTCTGAAGGGCTGCACTGAACCCAGCGACCAGTGCAGCGCTTTCCGCGTTCGGTGTGAAAGCCGCTAAATGCATTATGCAGTGTTGAAGTTTACAACATAGAGGTGTGCCCGGTTCGCTTACATAAGCAAATTGCGAGCACTTTCCACGGTAGACCGTGCTAACTTGTCGATCAGCAACTTCAGCCATTTCATCGTCAGACTCTGGCTCGAATTGTTATGGTAAAATCAATGCCATCTTTTCTATGTATTGACAAGTCTCCAGTGCTGTCAGTCAGTTATGGCAATGGGCGTTTCGTTTTCCGACACGCTGTACGCGGTAAACCAATCATAAAGGACTGCATCATCTGACCAATCACAGCAGTGAGGGCTCACGGAAAGGCGGGGTTTAGAGACACTGATTCTTCGAACTGCTTCGCACGAGTCGTTTAGGAATCATTTAGAAATGGGGTAAAATTAAATCTATTTTTGGAGAAAACTGAAGTGTTTTTTGACCTTGCATACATGTAAACCTGTTTTGGGAGTCTATTAAAACAATATTAGCAACCTTTAAAATGGCATAATAGGGGCACTTTAAGGAACAATGACAGTCCTTATCCAAGTAAGCTACTTGGATCAATATAATCTAAAATAATATTATATTTTAAAGATTTCAAAATAGGTTTTACATTTTATGCAATAAATTGTGAACAGTACTCACTTCAGTGTGTGGAGTTTACAGTGTTTATCCTGCAGAAAAGCAACGATCTGATTTACTTGTGTGTCTCCTAGTTCACGTTCACTCAGATTCAGTTCTCTCAGGAGTAACGGGTTTTCACCCACAATTTGTGTCACATACTGACAGGCTTTATCTGCAGCAGGACCCAAAAACCTGAATGAATAAATGATGAAAGAGTTTATTTGGCGGTAAGCTATCCCTTAACATTTTTAATATAAATCATTTTAAAACATAAATACTGATGCCAACAGCAGCAATAGAACGTACAGCTTATTCACTGTATTAAAAAAAAAGTTGTTTTAACTTAAAAAGGTAAGTGTTCATGCTGCCTTAGGTCCTGTCCACAAATTTTGTATCGTATAGGTGTTCCGTCCAGATGGATTCTGCATTTTGGAAGAATGAAATCACTATTTTTTAAAACCAGGTCCCAGAGTGGATAAATCTGAAAACATTGCCCTTGCATTTTTTTGTGTGTATAGCCAATCTGTATTTTTTGTGAAACGGTGATGTCATCACCCCACGTCTCGCCCCTAGTCAGACACTACTACGTCACATAACAGCAATAACAACATGAAAAAACACTAAATGATTGTCTTTTTATTACTATCATTAACACTGATTAATTGACATATTTTTCCATGTTCGTTTTGTTGTGGTTTATGCGCATGCTCCAAGTCTTCTTCTCCATTTTTAGTATATCTATGCGAAAGAATTACAGTGCCACATACTAGTCTGGCATGTGTACCACATCGTAGGTTTAGTTGTTTTGTGTGTACGCAAATATTTTTTGAGACGAGGGAAAAAAAAAAAAAGATTGAATAGGGAAAGCTCTGGCTTCGTGTGGATGTGGCCTTAAAATTTTAAGTTTAGTCAACTTAAAATGTTAAGTTGTATTATGCAACAACTTGGATATTTGAGTTGAGTAAACTGAAAATGTTAAGGCAGCATGAACACTTATTGAAACAACTTTTTCTTTTAACATCCATTTTATCTGTAGTATTATTTCATTATCTTTCACCTCAGTGTCTTCAGTTGACAGTCTGGATCCTGTAGTAAATCATTGAGCTCCTTCACTCCTGATTGTCCAGGATCATTTCCTGTGAGATCCAGCTCTATCACGTGTGAAGAGTTTGATCTCAGAGCTGAAGCCAAAGCTTTATAACCTTCTTCAGTGATACTGCAGTTTGAAAGTCTAGAATAGGAATGAAAATGTAACATTAATTGATTATTCTGTGAGATGGAAGCAAACTAAAAAAGAACCTTTAGTATGTCAGGCATTAACTCACCTGAGTTTCTCTAGTTTACAGTTCTCTTTCAGTCCATTAGAGAGCAGCTCCACACCTGAATCCTGTAGATTATTATTGCTCAGGTCAAGATCCTTCAGTCTGCTGGAGTCTAAACTAAGAACTGAAGCAAGAGCTGAACAGCTTTTCTCATTTAGATGACAGTTACTGAGCCTGAAAAAAAGGTTCTTAAATTATTCTCATTCTATATTGCACAATGTAAAACAAAAGTAAACATGAACAACATGTTTAAATGAAGCATTTATCATACTGTCCATACGTCTACAACGTAACTCATCATTAGGCCTATAATATACAGATACATTAAACCAGCACATTATTTAATCACCTAATTTGCAAATAATATCTAAAACAAATTAGACTTTCAATTTTGATTCAACACAGTTTTGTCTGTTGTCACACAACTTACGCTAGTATCTCCAATTCACACTTTATATATTTTAGTCCAGTGCAGAGCGGCTCCACTCCTGAATCCTGTAGATTATTATTGTTCATATGCAGCTCTTTCAGATTAGAGTCTGATCCAAGAACTGGTGCCAGAGCTGTACAGCTTCTGTCTGTTAAATTACAATCATTTAACCTACAAGGGAAATTTAATCAAAGAATTGGGTAAATACATAGATTTGGTAAATATAAAAATGTAAATATTTTTACCTAAAAAGCGATTTTCAGACACAATGATATTTGCTACATAAAATACATTTTAAGTGTGACAAAAATCCAAGGTTTATGGTTTTAATGTAGGGCTGCAGCTATTATTATTATTATGATATATGTAAATTGTTTATTTGAATAATTATACAGCATTCATACAGCATTTTAAACCAACATTTATCTTAGAAAAATGCATATTTTAGTTAGAATTATTGCGCTCCATTTCTAATGTGCTCTATTTGTTTGATGTGCATGTGTGTGTTGGTGCTCAATTAACAAAGTCTTTGAAGTTCAACAGAGACTTGGTGGTGCAGGACTTTCTTACATTTACATCTGAACATAACAGCAAGTGTATGTTATACACTGAGAAAAGAAACATCTCCAAATGCATTAAACGGCACACATTAAACATCACACGTTTATGTTACACTATTTATGTTTGAAGTTATTCATATGATTTGTTTGAAGTGCATCATATAAAACATTCTCACATTTGCTTCCTGAAATTTTTACCACAGGAGCAAATTCTGCATCCTTTACTGTATTTTGATGTGTTTTAATCCATAGAAATATTATTCACTATTGTAAAGTGACATAACATGCAGATATCATCAATGCACTGAAGTGATTAATCAAATTTTCATAATTGATTTTGACAAATCATACTCTTATAATTTAACCATATACAGGTTTAAATAATTTGTATATAGTTCAACTGGTGAATATGAAAACTGAACATGGTATATTCAAATAAACTATATAGAAAGAATCATTTTGGCATGTTGTTTGTTTAGAATTAACATGGAGGTGGTATATGATTCAAAAAATGTATTATAGAGGATTATCAATATATGTTTTTAAGATGGGTGCAAAATATAAAAAATTACTAACAAAGCTTTTTTGGAGGTTTTTATGACTGGTGATAGTCGAATGAGACACTCGTCTGATTTCTTGAATTTCTGAAGCTCAAACTCCTCCATCTCCTCCTCTGATGTCAACAACACAAAGGCCAAAGCAGACCACTGGGCAGGTGAAAGATCAGAAGATGCCAGACTTCCTTCTCTAAGGTGGGTTTGAATCTCTTTCACCAGAGTTTGGTCGTTCAGTTCATTCAGACAGTAAAACAGATTGATGGATCTATCCGGAGAAGGATTATCTTCAAATTTCTGCTTGATGTACTGAACTATTTCCTCTGTGCTCTGATCACTGCCATCTTGCGGTGTCAAAAGACCTCTTAAGAGTTTTTTTTTAGACTCAAGTGACAAACCAAGAAGAAAGCGAAGGAAAAGGTCCAGGTGTCCATTGTCACTCTCAAGTGCCTTGTCTACTGCAGTCTTGAGCAAATCAATCATGGTGTCAGTTTGGTTTTCATGTTCTGTAGATTTTTGAACAAATGCACTTTTCTTGTTTATGTCTAGAAACAGATGTGCATAAAGGGCTGCAATAAACTCTTGAATGCTCATGTGAACAAAGCAGTACATGGTACCAACAGTGATCCCTGTTTCCTCCTTAAAGATCTGGGTACACATGCTTGAGTACACTGATGCTTCAGAGACATCAATGCCACAGGCTTCTAGGTCTGTGTCATAGAAGATCAGGTTGTTTTCCTCCAGCTGATGAAATGCCAGACTCCCCAGTGAAAGGATGGCATCTTTATCCCAAGAAACATCTGGTGTATATTTTCCATCATACTTTCGTCTACTCTGCAGCATCTGAAAGTGGAGAAAGTGTGTATACATTTGTGTCAAAGTCTTAGGAGTATCTTCAGTATTTGATTCCTGTAGTGTTTTGGAAACATCATCAGCCTGATTACTTTTCTCCTCCAAAATCTTCTGGAGAACAGTGGCTGAAATCCAGCAGAAGACTGGGATGTGGCACATGATAAAGAGACTCTTTGATTGTTTAACATGATCAATGATTTGTTTAGCCATCTGTGAAGTCTTTTTAGGATCTTTCTCATCTGGGAATCTTTTTTTGAAGTACTCCTCCTTTTGAGCATCACTGAAACCTCTGACCTCTGTCACTCGGTCAATGTAGTCAGGAGGAATCTTACTGGCAGCTGCTGGTCTGGTGGTGATCCAGATGAGAGCTGAAGGAAGCAGATTTCCCTTGATAAGGTTTGTCAGGAGAACATCCAGAGAGGCTGGTGAAAATACATCACGCCACGTCTCATTCTTCTCAAAGTTTAGAGGAAGACGGCATTCGTCCAAACCATCAAGGATGAAAAGGACTTTGAATTTATCACTTCTTGTAAGGTTCAGGCCTTTTGTCTCTGGGAAAAACTGACTTACAAGGCTCATCAAACCTTGTTTTTCTTTCTCCTTTAAGTTAATCTCTCTGAATGGAAGAGGAAATATAAAGCTGATATCTTGATTTTCTTTTCCTTCAGCCCAATCCAGAATAAACTTTTGAACAGAGATGGATTTTCCGATGCCAGCAACTCCTTTTGTCAGTACAGTTCTGATCTGCTTGTCTTGTTCAGGTGCTTTGAACAAATTTGTGCATTCAACCGGTGTCTCTTGTGACTCAGCACGCCTGCTAACATTTTCAATCTGTCTCACCTCATGCTCAGTATTGACCTGTACACTACCACCTTGAGTGATATAGAGATCTGTGTAGATGTTCTTCAGAAGTGTGGAGTCACCTTGCTTTGCAATTCCTTCAAACACACACTGATACTTTTTCTTCAGGTTCGATTTAAGTTGTCGTTGATGAATGAAGACCAGCTCATCTGAACAAACACAACAAAAACACTTGAACATTCTTTTCTTTTCTTATTTTATAAGTGAGAGTATGATAGATGCTCATGAGCCTCCTACCTCTTAGAGTGTCTGCAAGTTCATCTTGCTTCATATGTTTTAGAAAGTAAAGTGTGATATCAAGAGCTGCTTCTTTGACACTGCACGTGTCCTTTATAAAGTCCTGGACAAAGTATTGTGTGTTCTCTTTTTTTAATATTTTCTTAAATTTTTCCAGCTCAGTCTTCAAAAATACAATTATTTTGGACTCAAGGTCCTAAAATCAAAGAATGAAAGCAAAAATTACAACAGTAAAATGTAATTAAATCTTACATCCGCATACAAACATGAGGTCAAACAAGTTCAAGACAGGCAACAGTAAAAAGCATTACTGAAGCTGTGATAATGTGAGAAATTTAACTAGAAAATAGAACATCAGTAAATAATATTTAATATAATTTTATAACATCAGTTACCTTGAGTTATCCTATCAAACTTTATTAAATAATTTTAAGTAAAATTATTGAAAGTATCTGAAAAATTTCAAACCAGTGTTTTCCTATATGCAATTTAGCAGGCACACTGCCACTACTGATTTATAAGCATTGCTGCTGCAATTTTTACATGACTCATTGATGACATTGGTATTTTTTTGTAAACTTCTTAGCAAAAACTGTAAAAAAAAATAAATAAAAAAAAAATAAATTAAAGTGCCCCTATTATGCCTTTTCAAATATGCCCTTTCATGCAGTGTGTCATGTAGCTGTATGTGAACATAAACTATCTGCAAAGTTGTGAAGCCGACAGTGCACGATAAATAAAGTTATTGTCTATCAAAAAAAAAAAAGAGTCGGCTCACATTTGCCTAAACGAGTCGTCAGGAATTAGAATCTTTTTCTGTTACGGCCACACGTCACGAAGTAACACATTTGCATAATGTCCACCCACGTTCTACGTCATGAACAACTTGTCCACCCACAAACAGTAAAATTTCCATGTGGTTTACGTCACATGGAAATTTACACGTACATTATACAGAAGACGCTGTATCATACGCTGTGAGTAAAACTGTTTTACATTCACTTCCAAAAGATGATGAATCTACAAAGATTGTATTTTCTGGCGATCGTTCAAAATACGTAGTTGTTTATGTTATGTTGTGTAACAACCCTGCACATGTCTTGCTAACCGGCTAAATCACACTTTTGTAGTTCTGTTGTTCAGCTGTGGACCCACTGTAGTCTGACAATTTGTGATTGATGCAGCTTGTCTGTCTGTCTCATTAGTTTAAGTAATGATAAAGGATGGCGCACGAAGCGGAAAGCGCTGTGCTATGAAACCCATTCGTTTAAATGCCTTCTGCCCTGCGAGAACGGCTTGTTTCTGCCTCGACAAAAGTGGACGTGCAGCAGAGCAAGCACGCCGTGGACAAAGTTCAAGTAAGTTGTTCAAATAAGCTTTGGCCGCTGCGCTCTGAAGGGCTGCACTGAACCCAGCGGCCAGCACAGTGCTTTTCGCGTTCGGTGTGAAAGCCACCTTAATGTATTATACAGTGTTGAAGTTTACAACATAGAGGTTTGCCCGGTTCGCTTACATAAGCAAATTGCAAGCACTTTCCAAGGTAGACCTTGTTAACATGTCGATCATTCACTTCAGCCATTTCATCATCAGACTGTGGCTCGGATTGGTATGGCAAAATCGATGCCATCTTTTTTATGTATTGACAAGTATCCAAGGCTGTCAGTCAGTTATGGCAATGGACGTTTCGTTCTCCGACATGTCCGCGGTAGACCAATCATAAAGGACTGCGCCATCTGACCAATCACAGCAGTGAGGGCTCACGGAAAGGAGGGGTTTAGAGAGACTGATTCTTCGAACTGCTTCGCACGAGTCGTTTAGGAATCATTTAGAGATGGGGTAAAATTAAATCTATTTTTGGAGAAAACTGAAGTGTTTTTTGACCCTGCATACATGTAAACCTGTTTTGGGAGTCTATTAAAACAATATTATCAACCTTTAAAATGGCATAATAGGGGCACTTTAAATTAACAGAAGCACCAGAATTAAGCTAGGGAAAATGAACATTTCCAAATGTCCATATGACTGTATATTGTTCTGTATATCACTGTGTATCATGCATAGGCGTAAAGTTGCTAAATATTGTTTGCATATAACTGTAACTTTAAGTAAGGATGTAATTTAATCTTTTTTTTTTTTTTTTAAGTAATTTAAGTTAGAATATTGTGTGTATCTTCATACTGATAGAAGCACAACACATCCCAGTATGAAGCTGAAGAGATTGTTTTTATGACATATTCCTCTGCCAAAACAGAATCCATCATAGCAGGGATGTGTGCACAACTAAAATCACAGGGGAAACACTGCAAACAATATTTATTTTAAACAAATATAAATATGCAATTTTACATTTGTTGAATAATGCATTTTTTTAACTTTATTTGATAATATAAACATTATTTTTTTTCCTACCTGGAAGATCCAGACAAGATTTTCTAGGAAATTCTTGTTGAAGCGGGAGGTCTGGTAGGCTGATTTCTCATATTGAATCCTGTTAGCAAAATAAATTTGCCACAGTGAATTAAATAAAATACAGCATTTCTGATATTAGAGAAATCTGCTAGAAAAAGTACTTTTTGCCAAAAAATGTTCATAAGAAGCTATATATATATTATATATTATATATAAGCTATATATATATTATATATTATATATATTACATATATATACACACACATTGCTGCTTAATAGTTAGGGATCAGTAAGACCTGTAATATTTTTTAAAGTAGTCTCTAAGGCTCATCAAGACTGCATTAAATGTAAAAGACTGTTTAGTTTTTTTTTTCTATAAAAACACAGAAAAAAAACAATAATACTGCAAAATGTTATTACTATATAAAATAATGTTTTCTATTCTATTCTATTTCTATGTATTTCTATAATATACATTCATTTTCCTTTTTTTCCTGTGATGCAAAGCTGAATTTTCATCCATTATTACTCCGGTCTTCAGTGTCACATAATCCTTCAGATCATTATGCTGATTTATTATTAGAATTATCTATGTTGTGCTACCAAATATTTTTTTGGAACCTGTGATACTTTTTTTTTTTCAGGATTCTTTGGGGAATAAAAAGTTAAAAAGAACAGCATTTATTCAATATATATATTTATATATATATTTTTTTAACAATACAGGTCTTTGCTATAAGCTGTTCTTTTTAACTTTTTATTCATCAAAGAATCCTGAAAAAAGTATCACAGATTCCAAAAAATAAAAAAAAACTGAGCATTAGAACAGTTTTTTTTCTTATTTATTAAATAAAAAAAATTATATTATATTATATATATATATATATATATATAAAAATATATATATAAAAATATATAAATAAATAAATGTCCTTAATCTCTGAAAAACCGGCTGACAACATCACATAGCAATGTCAGAAGGTCATAACTAAACCCTGTATCACACAACTGACATGACAAAACAAATGTTGCTGTTTTTCTAGGAGTATTTCAACACTTATTGTAAAGTGCTACATTTGCTTCAAAAGGCAGAGTGTACACCATTTCAAAAATTAAATTGCATGTTATAGATTAAGTTTCTGGCAAAAAAAACACTTTTGGTTAATTATTTATGTGTTAAATTAAACTAGAAGGTAAACTGTGGTATCTAAAATACATTTTTGTTCTCACCGGTTAAGAAGAAAAGTTGCCAGTTCCACATCACTCTTCATTCCCCTCTGGTCTTTTAGAGCTTCCCACCGTGTAAATTCTGCACCAATATTTACTGTGGTCTTCTGTCCTTTGTTGCTAAATCACACAAAACAACAAATCACAACAGGAAATGAACAGGTTCACAGCTGTGTTTATCATTTTGGGTAAACAATCATCAAAACTGCATGAGAGAGAAACAAACACTTTAGTACAGGAAATTCATTTGTTACTGATATTGCACTTTCAAAGTGCAAAAGTTAATGGTCATTCAAATATACTAATTTCTTTTATAAATGCATAGATGTGAAAATTAATATGCTGGTAATTTTACACATTTGATTAATCTAACTGAACAGAACATATAAAGGTTTTGTTTACAAAATAAAACAAACAAACAAACAAACAAAAAAAAAACAGAGACGTCCCTGCAACATAGCTATGTTAGCTTGAACCCTCATAATAGTTTATGTTGCCGTTATGTTGCTAGCTATCTTGTTCTTACCATTAACTATGACTCATTTATAATGAACGCTGCATTGGATTAACTTCTCTCTTGCACATAAATTAATTTCAAGCCCTGATAATCAATCACATAGTTCTCTATGAGTTAATACATTTAATAAATTTAATCAAATCAAATTAAATCAGTTTAATTTGTAAACTCTTTTTGATAGGAAGGGTGACTTAAGCTATCCATTATTCTTCCTGAATGTGCCAAAAACTTCCAGTCTGCCAGAGCAAACCCTGCTGCTTCATGACAACTGCTGTTCTGCAGCTCTTTTCTATCGTTATGATGAAGATTCCCAGTAATCTCAGGAACTTTTCATGGGTTTTCATATGTGTAACAATCACATTTTTATTCAGCATTCATCAGCCAAAAAAGTGTTAATGGGAAATGCATTTCTTCTTCTTTCCTCTTTTACCTTTCTCATGACTATGCAGAGATGGTAGGACTTCATCAACTAATCGATAAAGTCATTTATAATCAAAAATGAAAATAATTGATTAATTGTGTCGACAGAAAACATCCGCCAGTCATGTCAATTTACAATAGTGCACTGTAAAAAGTGCTACACCCACAAAGTAGGTTTTATATACTTTAAATAGTTGTAATCTAGTTTATTTTATTTGTTTTATACTAAAAAGTATCATTATACTTCCTCTTTACTTAAAATATATCAGTTTTTATGTAACAATATATTTTAAATAAAACTATTGCAATTTATTTGGGTCGTTGTTTCTATGTGGTTGTTGTGTACAAGAAATGTTATAAAAGTGAGTTGACGTACACATTTTTTTAGAGCTGCTGCTGACAGGTGTGTTCATCAAATTTAAATATTTTAAAATTATTGTAAGTTTTTCATTGGCAGGGACTTTCCCAGGCAGATGCAGCATCTTCCACGGCACTTCACCTGTTTGTTCGCTGCAGTGGATCTGAATTATAGAGACTGATTAACACGGTAAGTTGAGTAAATTTAGCCGAATGATTTGTGATATAAAGTCACACGAAATCGCTTACTCCACTAGAGAGGCTGAGGTTAGGTTTACTGTACTGTATAGCTACCTATCCTGCACACATGACAAGCTAAGTTGACTGCACAGTGTAGAAGCAGTGTTCTTGTAGGCAGCGATCGGCAGACAAAGGTTGTTGAGAGGCTGTGTTGTTAATATGAAATTAAATAAGTGCTGTAGTCATGCCTACTATGTGTTTTTAGGCTACTCTGGCTGTAATTTTACCAATAATATTACTTTTAATCATTAGTTAGCGTTAACTTAAACTAGCGTAGTACTAATTTAAAATGTGTTTTGTCTAGGACTTTTACCTTACCGTTTAATGTCAAATATTAGTTTAAGTTAACGCTAACGATTTAAAGTAATATTATTGTTTAAATTAAAGCCAAAGTAGTCTTAAAATAGAAATGTGCAAATCTTCTAGAGAGATGGCCTGCCCTCTTTGAACCAGGTAAACTCAGCAAAGTTGATTAGCTAAAATCCAGTTCTTTGTCATCTAACGTTACTGGTATGGCTAAAAAAAAAACAGTGCAGTATGCACTAAGTAAACAGTATCTTTTTCAAATTATAATTCAAACTTTCTTCACCATCAGACTCTGTTTCTTTTATGCTGTGCTACATTCAGTTGAATTTCACATTGCTCAATTATGGTAAATGGCCGATAGTTGTGAAGACGGTGCATGTAAGGCAACAAACTTGACCAAAGATTACATTTCTTTCTTGCATTTTTCATATTTAAAAATAACTATATAGTGAATATGTTACTTTACTGCTTGACACTGTCTATGATTTTCATTTGATTGAAAACTAATTTGTTACTGGGGGTAATTATCACAATTATCACAATTATTGCGGTAATTACATTTGCTCTTGAAAGATATTTAAACTCTGTAGCTTAATAAACAGTAATGTGATGACCAATCAGGTACAGGCAAGGACAATCGCATTGTTTTATTGTAATGCATCCTTTGAAGCAGACAACGCTCATGCTACAGTAGATTATGATAGTGTAGTACCCACACTCTGGCATTGTCATGGTAGACTTCACTCTGGTCACATGCTCTAGTCACAGTATTTATGTCTTTTGAGATATATCAGAGGCTCTTTGTGGGATTGGACCCCATGCGTCCTAAGCCATCATCCAAGCATGCAAATCTCCTGACCAAGTTGTCTAAGATGATTTCTCAATGGCATCTGGCATTGTTTGCCATCATTTGAAAAAAATGCATTCACTTTGGTAGGTGAGTTTACCAAATACCAACTTAAACGTACTGTAACACAAGATATTTTGATAATCTTCATGGTGATATAAATATTTGTCTCTGAATTTTACCAGTATTTTGATTTAAAATGATTATTTGTAAATTTTATTTTATTTTAATTATTTATTTATTTTTTGACCTTAAGACTCATTTGACTGGTACAAGTTGCTCGGGTAATATAATTTCCATTGTTATTTTCCTTTTTTGATCATTATTCAGTGCCTTAATTAATGTCTTGGACTGTGTTCTGTGCCAATTATTACCTCATGAGGTAAATACTCAACAGTGTTGTATGCACAATTTGGAAGTTCTTAAAAATAATAGTTGTTCTAAATATAGAAACACTGTAATCATTTTTGACATTGCAGTTCCAGTGTGGTACAATGTGATGTTATGGCTCACATGTACATTTATCTAAACATTGCAGATTGGGCAGTTTGGATATTTCACTTTACTGTTCAGAACTAGGGATGTTCATTTCGGTTATTTTTCCTTACCGACAGCCGACGCCCGTTAACCGATTATTAACCATTAACCGACAAGATTATTTTAAAATAGAATTTAAATATTTTAGAAAGGATAGGTGTCTGTGACTCGTTAAAAATAACCAAATTTGTTTTCCAGTGACTAATTGTGCGTATGCAAAAAGCAGCAAAAAAACAAAACATGAGGAATCGCATGAATGCATCAAATCACGCACTTGCAGCGCTTCTGCCAGCGGAGAAAAACATCATAAAGCTAGGCTATATATATAATGAATTAATAGGCCTATACAATAAATATTTTTACTTAACAAAACGAAAGAAAAAACTGTGCAACAAGTAGCTACAGTATGCAAAGTTTTGGTTCATTTTTGTGCTGCGTGAAAGGAAGATGGCTAAAAAGCGTCATCCTATATTTTTCTTTATTTTGCAAAAGCACAAAGATTTGTTTTTATTGTGAATGTACACAAACAAACGCAAACCGTTTACAGTTTCGATTATCTGTATGACTAGAAGGAGTCGTTTCCACTGTTAGAAGGAAAAAGCATTTCCATTATCATAATAAAATACAGTCAGCCAAACATATGGAAAAAAATCACACTGCTTAATCGTTATCAACACACTGAAGTAATATTATGCCAAACCATTTGTTTTATGTGGATACTGGAATGCAAGTGAAGTACAAAACCAGGTTTATGTAATAAATAATATTTTGGCATTCAAATACATCTCAAATACGTAAACATTTGGATTTGTTTCGAATGAGAGACCCGACATTAGTTTCAGTTTCACTTTAGCCTTAATGAATTTATTTTGGCTTGTCGTTTATATAGCCTAGCTTCTTATATTTTACATCCTTGTTCTTTCCTGAATATTGTTAAATTGAAGAATTTTTTATAGAGTGAGGGGAAACTAAAATAGCCTAGCCTATGTTTATAGTGTTTGTAAACATTTCGCGTCGGCTTCAGAATGTAATAATAAAATGCGACTTATAGGCCTAGACAATCTTTTTTTTTTCTCTCAAAAATGCAAGTTTATTTTATTTTAATCATCCAGCAAATGTTTTAAAGTATTTTGATCAATTACTGGGGAAAAAAAAAAAAAGACCTTTTAAACCGTTTAACTGATTGTATTAATCGGTCAAAATTCTTTCCGTCGGTTAACGGTTAACCGGTTAAAATGAGCATCCTTATTCAGAACAGGTCGAAAATACACTTACTGTATACAGTGCTTGTTTTATATTATTGTGTAAATGCAGCCACATTTATTGACTGTTTTTATAGTCCCTGTTAAAAGTGACACTGGTTGACATTGAATAAATGTTATTGTCTTCAATCTATCTTCCCAACTTTTTCTTCTTTATTTAGAATTTAATTTGCAATTGTTATTGACAAAGGCTGTTTAGGTAAAGTTAATCAGTGCAATACTTAAGCTATATGGACATTTTTTCTGAGGTTATAGGTAGGGCTCAATTAAAATGTTTATTCACATTTGATTAGGTTCATTTGACTGAGAACATAAACTTCATAAAACCTAATTAAAATTAGCACAGGTTATTTGTAGCAACCCATAAATAAGTTACCTGTACCAAGAAAAGTAGGTGTATCTAACTGAGTAATACTAGAACTATTAGTTAACTCAACTTGATTTTGTTGTGTATGTATTAAGTAATGTTACAGTGTTTATTATACTTAAAAAAGGCTGCAAGTTGACTCAACTTAAAACATCCAATGCAGCCATTTGCCTCACTTTTTATAAGTTAGATCTAGGTATTACTTTTACCGTGTGAGTAATGCATTTCAAAGACAAAACACATGGCATACAGGAGGATGTGAGCTGTAGCAGAAAAATATATTTACTTCATACAGTTGAATGCATGTTCCTTAAACCAGTTAACATTTCATCTGTGCTTTTTCATATATTTTAGATTTGTTTAACTTTGCATGTAAAATGGCAAAGTTTTTTAAATATTAGGTAACACTTTATTTCAATAGTCCACTTTAGACATTCTACTAAAAGTAAGCAACTTTGCAACTGAATGTCAATTATTTATTAGAGTATTAGTAGACGGTCTGCTTAATATTTTCTAACATGCTTCTAAACTTTGCAAGTAAATGTCTTATTCTACTAACCCTAAACCTAACCTAACAGTCTGCTCTGAGAGTTAGTAGACATGTAGTTGCAAATTAATGAGAACTAGCTGACATTTAGTTGCAAAATAACGTATAGTTAGTAGAATGTCTAAAGTGGACTATCAAAATAAAGTGTAACCAAACATTATTTATATTTAACCCTTTTTGCACATAATGCATAGTGTAGCTTACACAGACACAAATAGAATTGGAAAAAGAAGCAGAAAGTGTGCATACAGACAAAGATGCAAAAAAGAAAGAAAGAAAGATTTGCTGTGAATCCAAGTGATACTGAACTAACCACCACCAATTTCCTATTGGTCAAAATGCAGTTTGTGCCCTTCACCCACCTTGAGACTGATTCCTAAGGGTTTGGCCTATGACCGATCATAAAAATTCCTTAGGACCTCCAGATGCAGCAGCAGTGGGTGAAACTAAGAGAGATCATGGAGATCCATCCAAATCCATTCATAACTAGGATTTTAAATCTTAAAACAGATGCACACTACAACACACACATCTTATACTTATTCAGAGAATTAAGTACTCCTTGCTGACAGCAACATGTAGTGCAACACCTTACACAAACTTAGCTGTTAATGGACAAATTAATGCATCCATGACAGTTTAAGCTTTTCCTATCATGTTTGGACTTAATGTGTTCGTAACATTGTCAAATGCATTCTGGTTATAGTTTGGAAAGTGATAAATGCGCCGGTAAAACTTTAGTGACAATTTTCTAGCTTTGTGTTTGGACTATGCAAACACATTTCACAGAATGAAAGAAGGGTGGGCCACCACGTGTCCCCCCGACTCTGATGGAACCAGCCAATCACAGCACGGAAATGGAGAACCGCCAAATTGCAATCTCCTCCTCATCGGAAAGGGATAAAGGTACTCTCAGTCCTGGAAGGGAAGAGACAGAAACAGATCACCTTTGTTCTGAGTCTGCTACCCGCGAAGGAAGGGACTGTAACAGAAACACCCTGTTCTGAGTCCCGGCACGTCCAGGGGACGTTAACAGAAACAGCAACATTCTGAGTATGTGCCCTGTCAAGGAAACACACGTTCTGAGTGAGACAACAACAGATAACAAGTCCAAGTCTCCAGCTTTTGAGGCAGCAACAGATACAACCACGTTCTGAGCCTCCAGCCTGCAAGGAAAAAGATAATCTAAGTTCAGAGTCTTTGTCCAGTGAGACAACAACAGATGCAGCATCCTGAGTCTCCATCCTAGAGAGACAAAGCGGATTGACCAAGTTCTGAGTCTCTAGCCCAGAGAGGCAGGAGACACACAGACATTTGCAGCAAGGTTAAGCTCCGGCGAGCAAACCTTCACTTCAGGTACTTTTGCTTGGGTGTTCCAAGCTAAGAACCTTCAGCACCTACTCCAGGGCCACATCTGCATGTTCCAGATCTTAGGACCCTTGGTGCTCCAGGAGATCAGTATCCTACAGCACTTCATCTTCAAGGCTGTCGAAACGGATTCCTGCTCCTTTCCCCACTGTAGTGCCACGAGCGCAACCAGTGGAAGAAGTCGCCGCCACCGGACTGCTCACTCAACCACAGCTAACATAAATATCACTTCCAAACCTCTTCCAGAGACCTTGGCATTGTTGTATATTATCAGTATATGATTTACATTTTCTAATTTACATTAGGTATTATATAGCTGATTGCAGTTGATAACAAATCTTATAGGTATTTGTTTGATGCTTAATAAGGTTCTTCACCTTATTTGTTTCAGAGTAAAAACAGTTTATCTTTCTAGATAACGTAGCTCTGACATAGCAACATCCAACATTATCACTTGCATTTTATGCATTGTATGCACTTTATTCCTTCTTCATTCCTGGTATTCATTTAGTAGTTGTTGATTACTCTTGTCTATCTTGTTAATAAATTAATTTTATTACAACTTGTGTCTTCCTTGTGTTGATAATACAGAAGAGGTTCTACAAGCTAGAGATCCCACCAATCTTTCTTATGTGATGTACTTATAACCACACATTAATTGACACATGATCCAAGAATCATAACGTCAGCTGTGACATGAGTACCCATCACTACCCAAAACAGAGACGTCCCTGTTACATAGTTATGTTAGCTTGAAACCTCATAATAGTTTATGTTGCTAGATATCTTGTTCTTATCATTAACTAGGACTCATTTATAATGAACGCTGCATTGGATTAACTTCTCTCTTGCACTTAAAGTAATTTCAAGCCCTGATAATCAATCACATAGTTCAGTTATGATCAAATCAATTTAATTTGTAAACTCTTTTTGTGTAACATAAGTCTGTTCTGTGTCTCAGTGGGGTTTTGCTTTCTTTCCTGTGACCTAGTTTTGCCTGTGTTTTGATTAGTTCATTCATAGTAATCCCAGGAACATTTCATGGGGTTTCATATGTGTAAGAGTAATCACATTTTTATTCAGCATTTATCAGCCAAAAAAAAGGGTAACACTTTAGAATACAGATCTGTCATTAATGAATAACTACACAGGAACAAATGACTAATGCACTATTAACATTCTAGTAACTACTATTAACTAACAAGAAATTCTGATTAACGAATCAGTAAGTAATAGTGCTCAGTTGATCATGGTAGTTCACTATTAGCTAATCAGTAACTACTATTTTTTCATATCTCCCAGAGAACTACTAAGAACTACTATATACATGTTCAAGGATCATACAAGGATCTGTATTATAAAGTGTTACCAAAAAAAAAGTGTTAATGGGAAATGCATTTCTTATTTTATTACAAACTTGCATTATATGAAATAGTTACATGGCTACAAAGAACCTGCAGTCAAAAAGGAGTCAACTTCATTGACAACTTCAATTTTTTCTGGGGCCATAGACAACTGTTTAAACTGGATGGCCTCCACCCAAACAAACTTGGTGCAAGAGTGCTAAAGGACAACATCTATTTTTCACTCCATCATCCTTCAGTGGAGTGTGCCAGTCCACCCAACATAAATAACACACACACACCTGGACAAAGTAAAGTGACCACAGGACTTCATATCAGCTTCAGAGTTGTCATGTGGTCGACACATCCCACATGGACACTGATAACGCCACGCAGTCACAACAAGCACTGCTCATGGACACCATCCCGGCTGAGCCCTGCCCACAGAGCTTATCACAGACAGACTGTGACGTACTACAACAGCTCCAAGACTCAGCACCAAAGAACGGCTTTCTGGTAAACAGCCAGGGAAGCCAGGACAACATATTTCAGCCACCGAAAACACCGGAGCCACAGCCCCGCTCACCAGACACATTATCCCTCTCTCCAGCATCTCCACTTCTAAGCTTCTCACAGAAAATGGAGGAACTAGTATATGCTGGAACCAGACTCTCCCACTTTTTTGCTGCAAGCCCCCAGATATCAACTAAAAAACAGCGGGCACCACAACCACCAAAGCCTGTGGGCCCAGCTTGCCCTCCTCCTCCTTCGAGAGCTCTCTGGCCACTGCCAAACGCCAGGGCCCAAACCCTCCTCCATCTGCTATAAACCAAAAACAACTGATAACAGCACTCAGTGATACGTGTCGGGTCCCCGCTACGATAGCAGCAACATTCAGGAATGTTTACAGAACAAGCGGGAACCCAGTGTGCCTTTAGCATTCTCTATCTCTGTTTTATCACATGATAGAAAGTCTAAGGCCTTCTCAAGCCGTACAGCTGACCCATCTAATCTGCGCCCTATTAGGTATCAAATTAAGACTGCTCTAGAGACAAAAAGTAATGGCATCAAGCATTTTTGAACATTCTCTCACTAAAAAAATAATGACTTAACCACATACAACCTGGATTTTATGTTTCTAAATGAAACATGACTTGAAGACAGCTGCAGTGCAACAGTCCTCAATGAAACAGCCCCTCCTAACTTTACTTTCATGAGTGTCTACAGAGCTGTTAGGAGAGGTGGAGGTGTAGCTGCTCTATTTAATTATGTCTATCAGTGCAAGCAAGTGTCATTTGGTCAGTACTTGTCTTTTGAATATCTAGGGATTGTGCTAAAAGGTGCTCCACGCATTCTATTTATCATTAATTACAGGCCTCCAAAATACTCCCCAGCCTTTGTTGAAGAGTTCACAGAACTGTTATCAATGATTTCCTTAGAGTTTGACTGTTTTGCTATTGCAGGGGATTTTAATATTCACATAGAAAATGCAGAAATCAAAACCACAAAAGAAATTAGAACCATTTTAAAAACGTTTGATCTGATTCAGCATGTGCATGGACCCACACACAATTAGACAGATTCAACGGCAATTTTAAAAAGAAGTCAATATGTCTGTTTTTGTAGCAACTGATAGCAAAGCTTTGAAAGAAACAGTACAGCACCTTAAATCCTCAACCTGCAACCTTGACACACTTCCCACATCTTTTTTCATAAGTGTGTTTAACTGTTTAGAAGCAGATCTCTTAGAAGTGGTGAACACCTCACTTCTCTCTGGGACTTTTCCAAACTCCCTGAAAGCTGCAGTTGTTAAGCCCCTTCTGAAAAAGAGCAATTTTGATAAAACCAAAGCACCTCTAGACCAATATCAAATCTTCCTTTTATAGGTAAGATAATTGAAAAGGTAGTTTTCAATCAGTTGAACAACTACTTAAACTCAAATGTATACTTGGACACTTTTCAATCTGGTTTCCGAACACATCACAGCACAGAGACAGCGCTCGTTAAGATAATAAATTATATTTGCCTAAATTTCTGATTATGGCAAAATATCAGTGCTGGTACTACTAGATCTTAGTGCTGCATTTGACACTGTCGATCATAACATTCTTCTAGAGAGACTGGAAAACTGGGTCGGGGTTTCTGGGATGGCTCTCAGTTGGCTCAGGTCATACTTAGAAGGGAGAGGTTATTATGTGAGTATAGGAGAGCATCAGTCTAAGTGGACGTCCAT
>VONZ01002893.1:14821-48967 GCA_012976165.1 Labeo catla | reverse complement strand
AAGACTGTTTGTGTTGCTCTTTCTGCGTTCACATTTACTCCGACCTTCTGATTCATTAACATGGCAGCGACAAAACCTGCTTCTCACGCTCCACTGACACTGGCGATGTGAAACAGTCCTAATAGACATAGATAACTCATTGTCATTTAGGAATAAGATCGCGTGGGTGTTTGAATCGACACATCAATATTTTAAGGATTAATAGTGCAGCTCTAATGTAAACATGGCAAAATGTTGTGGGAGGATACTGTCACGAGATCTCGCGAAATCCGACTGGTCTCGTCACATCCCTACCATTTGAATAGCCACTTAATAGTAAGATCATGATCTACTGTACCCGAGTCTATAAAACCTAAAAGAAAAGAAAATTTCACAAACCTAAGTCAAATCATCATCATATGATTCTAAACAAGCCTTCATTTTAAAGACATCAGGCAAAAAAAGGCAATGTAACAGTTATAAAGCTCAAAAACTATGCATCGCTCTTTAAAATGTCATGAAATTACAACTATAACCACTAGATGGCAGTAGAAGCCCACTAATGGCTCATTGAAATGAACAGTGCTATTCACAGATTTTCCATTCATTTCAATTCATGCAAAGACTAAATCACTATATAACATTTCAAATCACATTTAGTCAAAGTTTAACACTTCATTTAAACACATATATCATATCTGACAATAATACAAGATTATGATTACAGTGAAACCTGAAAACTATATATAAAATCTTAAAAAGACTTGCACTAAACATTTTGTCACCTACCATTTAATACACAAATCTCTTATGTGCAACAAAATGTGTGAGTGTGTGTGTGTGTGTGTGTGTGTGTAATAATGCTTAATGAACTTTAATATAATAGTTTAACTATTTCATATTCTGTGTTTGTGATTGAATTGTGCATCATAGATGTGCTGTAGTGTTAGCCATATATTTTGGGTTGGACTACATCCTAAAACCATAGCAACCATAGCATCGGATCATAGCTGGTGCTATAACAGTTAAAAAGGCTTCAAAAACACAACATTTCTATTGTAATTGGCCTCAAATTGCTAAAAAATGCTCATTTTTTCACACAAACACTAGATCTTCATACCATATGATAGATCTCCTCATTCTCAACAATTTTTTGTTTAAGACCATTGCTGTCAATCCAACTGTTCTTTAAATATGTTCTTTAAATCTACTGTACCCAAAAGCCTAACATTTTTAAAAGAAAGATTGCAACGTCTCAAAACTGTGACAAAAATGACAAATAATCTCATTGTAAACAAATATGTAAAATTTAAGAGAGACTGGGCAAAAATAACACTATAATAGTTATAATGTTTAAAATCTCAGTGTTTGTATGAGACATTGCATGAAATTGCAATAATAACCACTAGATGTCAGTAGAAGACCACTAATGGGCTTATTCAGCTGAACACAACTACTTTTAATAGGTTTCATGATGGATTAACACTTATAAAATCACTGTTATAACATTTAAAATCACATTTAGGCAAAGCTTACAATTTTGTTCATACAGACACATCAGTTTTTTACAATTATGCCACATTATGATTACAGTGAAATCTGAAAAAGACACAAACTGTTGCAAAGAGAATACTAGCAAGTAAAAGTGTTGGCCCATATCATTTATTTCAAATATCTGTACAAGAAAATGTGTATGCATGTATGTCTCTATGTGTGTAAACATGTTTATTCAGTATTAATATATTAGTTTAAACTTTTCGTTTCTGTGTGTGTATTTCTGTGAGCATGTTCTCCATTTTGGATGTGTTTTACTGTCAGCCATGAATCCAGGTTGGCCTAGACCCTAAGCATACCACCTTAAAGAACTTAAAATGCTCGAACCCCGATAATTGCTGCTTGCAGCTATATTTATTATTATTATTATTATTCTTCCCTAAAACTGAATGTGCAGCCCAAACCGTAAGGCCTAGAGAGCTGAAACTTGGTCAGATGGTAGTAGTCTTCCTCGCTACTCAGATACAAAGACTCAGCCAAATCGGCCTATAGGTGGCGCTACAGCGATCAAAAACGCGAAAGTGCTCATAACTCCTAAACCGCTTGTCGTAGACTCAAAAATTTTACATTTTTGGAATCCTTGGGTCAATACAAATTTAAAAACCCCCCTGTGATTTGGGGTCCTGGAGGCCCCGTTTTTCCGCAAATGTTAATTATGTCCGAAACCTACTTTTGCGAACTAGTCCTAGGTTTTTCGCCGGATCGGAACCAAACCACTGCTGAAATATTCTCTGGACAGTGAATACCAATAATTATCAAAAAAATGTCAAAATTCGACTCATCATTGCGAAAGGGCCCCAAAAAGTTTGTCAGGTGGAGGGCCATTTTTACTAAAATGGCTATAACTCATGAACCAAATGAGATATCTTCACCAAACTTGGGAAACCTATGTATAAGCTTAATCTTTGGTCAAATAAAAAAAATTGCACAGTTCTACCACTTGGTGGTGCTATAAGCCTGAAAAAACATAAAAATGACTATAACTATGCAATCGTTGGTCCGATTGACTTGAAAATTGGTATGCAGTGTCTCTGTCCAATGTGCCATAAGGGTCTATGAGGACATTGGCGTATCTCAAAAAACATGGCCGCCATTGGCCAATGAAGTTTGAGCACCTATTAGACAAGGTTAACCGAGGTCGATCGGAACGAAACTCACTGGGCATGTTCGACTCATGGCCCTAAAGGTCTGTAAGAATTTTGAAAGAAATCGGTCACTAGTTGGCGCTAACGAGTTTTATGGCTCTGTAATCACGTGGTGTTTCACACATCCACACAATATGCATATCATTTGATAGATCTCCTCATGATGAAAAACTTTGCCTCAAGAACCATTGCTGTCAATCAAACCGTTCATTAATTATTCACAAATATGTGAAAAACCTACTTTTGCGAACTAGTCCTAGGTTTTTCACTCAATCTCGATCAAACCACTGCAGCGCAGTTCTCCAGACTGTCTAGATCAATAATTATCAAAAAAATGTGAAATTTTGTCCTTTGGGTAGCTATAACGGGGTCATTTAGAAAAGGGGCGTGGCCACATATACCCAAAAGCCTATCAAACCTAAACAAAAACTCAAAACTTTACAAAAGTTGGAGAAAACATGTGTCAGATGACTCTTAACAAGCATGCAAAGTTTCGTGAAGATCGGACCATAGGTGGCGCTATAACAGTTAAAAAGGCTTTAAAAAGACAAGCTGTGTATGGTAAATGGCTTCAAATGGCTAAATACATGCTCATATATTTACACAAACACTAGACCTTCATATCATTTGATAGATCTTCTCATAATGAACAACTTTGCCTCAAGAACCATTGCTGTCAATCAAACCGTTCATTAATTATTCACAAATATGTTAAAAACCTACTTTTGCGAACTAGTCCTAGGTTTTTCGCTTAATCTCGATCAAAGCACTGCAGTAATATTCTCTGGACTCTCTAGATCAATAATTATCAAAAAAATGTTGAATTTTCTCCTTCGGTTAGCTATAACGGGGTCATTTACAACAGGGGCGTGGCCACATATACCCAAAAGCCTATCAAAACTAAACAAAAACTCAAAACTTTACGAAAATTGGTGAAAACATGCGTCAGATGATTCTTAACAAGCATGCAAAGTTTCATGGAGATCGGACCATAGGTGGCGCTATAAGAGTTAAAAAGGCTTCAAAAACACAAGCTGTGTATGGTAAATGGCAAATGACAAACTGTTCATTGCTTAAGTCTTTTAAAAACATATATTCATTTAAACAAAATAAAAAAAAAAAAACATTCAATAAAGGAGACAGTGTCTCACTTCATTAAGACTTGTTTGACTATTGAAATCTCCTGAATGAATGATTCAATGACATACTTTTTTTTTAAACGGGCAGTTGTCGCCACCTCCTGGCGGAAGAGGATAAGCTTTACAATAGATACACGTGTTAAAATACTTTCGTTTTTATCGCTACTGTAGACAATAAGTGTTTATACCCAAACTATAAACTTTTATCCCAGTACTTCTATTATTTAAATATCTGTAACACTGAAATAATGATTATAATGTGGTTGAAAAGACTGTTTGTGTTGCTCTTGCTGCGTTCACATTTACTCCGACCTTCTGATTCATTAACATGGGCAGCGACAAAACCTGCTTCTCACGCTCCACTGACACTGGCGATGTGAAACAGTCCTAATAGACATAGATAACTCGTTTTCATTTAGGAATAAGATCGCGTGGGTGTTTGAATTGACACCTCAATATTTTAAGGATTAATAGTGCAGCTCTAATGTAAACATGGGAAAATGTTGTGGGAGGATACTGTCACGAGATCTCGTGAAATCCGACTGGTCTCGTCACATCCCTACCATTTAGATAGCCACTTAATAATAAGATCATGATCTACTGTACCCGAGTCTATAAAACCTAAAAGAAAAGAAAATTTCACAAACCTAAGTCAAATCATCATCATATGATTCTAAACAAGCCTGCATTTTAAAGACATCAGGCCAAAAAAAAGGCAATGTAACAGTTATAAAGCTTAAAAACTATGCATCGCTCTTTAAAATGTCATGAAATTACGACTATAACCACTAGATGGCAGTAGAAGACCACTAATGGCTCATTGAAATGAACACTGCTATTCACAGATTGTTTTACATTCATTTCAATTCATGCAAAGAGTAAATCACTGTTATAACATTTCAGATCACATTTAGTCAAAGTTTAACACTTCATTTAAACACATATATCATATTTGACAATAATACAAGATTATGATTACAGTGAAACCTGAAAATTATATATAAAATCTTAAAAAGACTTGCACTAAACATTTTGTCACCTACCATTTAATACACAAATCTCTTATGTGCAACAAAATGTGTGTGTGTGTGTGTGTGTGTAATAGTGCTTAATGAACTTTAATATAATAGTTTAACTATTTCATATTCTGTGTATGTGATTGTATTGTCCATCATAGATGTGCTGTCGTGTTAGCCATATATTTTGGGTTGGACTACATCCTAAAACCATAGCAACCATAGCATCGGATCATAGGTGGCGCTATAACAGTTAAAAAGGCTTCAAAAACACAACATTTCTATTGTAATTGGCCTCGAATTGCTAAAAAATGCTCATTTTTTCACACAAACACTAGATCTTCATACCATATGATAGATCTCCTCATTCTCAACAATTTTTGTCTAAGACCATTGCTGTCAATCCAACTGTTCTTTAAATATGTTCTTTAAATCTACTGTACCCAAAAGCCTAACATTTTTAAAAGAAAGCTTGCAACGTCTCAAAACTGTGACAAAAATGATAAATAATCTCATTCTAAACAAATATGCAAAATTTAAGAGAGACTGGGCAAAAATAACACTATAATAGTTATGATGTTTAAAATCTCAGTGTTTGTAAGAGACATTGCATAAAATTGCAATAACAACCACTAGATGTCAGTAGAAGACCACTAATGGGCTTATTCAGCTGAACACAACTGCTTTTAATAGGTTTGATGATCCATTAACACTTATAACATCACTGTTATAACATTTAAAATCACATTTAGGCAAAGCTTACAATTTTGTTCATGCAGACATATCAGTTTTTTACAATTATGCCACAATATGATTACAGTGAAATCTGAAAAAGACACAAACTGTTACAAAGAGAATACTTGCAAGTAAAAGTGTTGGCCCATATCATTTTTTTTTAAATACCTGTACAAGAAAATGTGTGTGCATGTATGTCTGTGTGTGTGTGTACTCATGTTTATTCAGTATTAATATGTTAGTTTAAATGTTTCATTTCTGTGTGTGTATTTCTGTGAGCATATTCTTTATTTTGGATGTGTTTTACTGTCAGCCATGAATCCAGGTTGGCCTAGACCCTAAGCATACCACCTTAAAGACCTTAAAATGCTCGAACCCCGATAATTGCTGCTTGCAGCTATATTATCTATTTGTAATTGATAGGATAATTTTTTTTTCCCCTAAAACTGAATGGGCAGCCCAAACCGTAAGGCCTAGAGACTTGAAACTTGGCCAGAAGGTAGAGCTCCCTGTGGGGACATTCTGACAAAGACTGAGCTTAATCGGCCTAAAGGTGGCGCTACAGCGCAAAAAACTAATATTTTTGACATTTTTGGCCATAGCTCGTACAATTATTGTCGTAGACTCAAAAACTTTACATCGTTGCAATCCATGGGTCAATACGCACAAAATTGCTCTGCGGTGTTTGTTGCTCTAGGACGTACCGTTTTTCCGCAAAATGGTGTTATATCCGAAACCTACTTTTGCGAACTAGTCCTAGGTTTTTCGCCCGATTGGAACCAAACCAGTGCAGAAATGTTCTCTGGACAGTGAATATCAATAATTATCAAAAAAAAGGTGAAATTTTGACTCACGGTCGAATAGGAATGCCAAAACGTTCTATGCTAACATTACCAAATTCTTACATTTGGCTATAACTTTTGAATGGAATGAGATATCTACACCAAACTCGGTACACATGTGCATACGCTCAATCTTTGGTCAAATAAAAAAAATTGCACAGCTCTGCCACTTGGTGGCGCTATAAGCCTGAAAAAACATATTATTGGCTATAAATACACCGCCGGTAGTCCGATTGACTTGAAAATTGGTATGCAGTCTCTTGGACTAAAGGGGCACAAGTGTCTATGAGGACATTGGCGTATCTCAAAAAACATGGCCGCCATTGGCCAATGAAGTTTGAGCACCTATTTGACAAGGTTAACGGAGGTCGATTGGAACGAAACTCGGTGGGCATGTTCGACTCATGGCCCTAAAGGTCTGTAAGAATTTTGAAACAAATCGGCCACTAGTTGGCGCTAACAAGTTTTATGGCTCTGTAATCACGTGGTGTTTCACACATCCACACAATATGCATATCATTTGATAGATCTCCTCATGATGAACAACTTTGTTTCAAGAACCATTGCTGTCAATCAAACCGTTCATTAATTATTCAATAATATGTCAAAACCCTACTTTTGCGAACTAGTCCTAGGTTTTTTACTCAATCTCGATCAAACCACTGCAGTAATATTCTCTGGACTCTCTAGATCAATAATTATCAAAAAAATGTTGATTTTTTTCCTTTGGTTAGCTATAACTGGGTTAATTTACAAAAGGGGTGTGGCCACATATACCCAAAAGCCTATAAAACCAAAACGAAAACTCAAAACTTTACAAAAATTGGGGAAAACATGTGTCAGATGATTCTTAACAAGCGTGCAAAGTTTCATGGAGATCGGAGCATAGGTGGCGCTATAACAGCTAAAAAGGCTTTAAAAACAAGATTTCTATGGTAAATGGCCTCAAATTGTTAAAAAATGCTCATCTATTCACACAAACACTAGATCTTACACTTACATCTGTATGATATATCCCCTCATTCTGAACAACTTTGCATACCACCTGAAAGGCCTTATATGCTCGAACCCCGGTAATTGCTGCTTGCAGCTATATTATCTATTTGTATTTGTTAGGATAATTTTTTTTTTCCCCTAAAACTGAATGGGCAGCCCAAACCGTAAGGCCTAGAGACTTGAAACTTGGCCAGAAGGTAGAGCTCCCTGTGGGGCCATTCTGACAAAGACTGAGCCTAATCGGCCTAAAGGTGGCGCTACAGCGCAAAAAACTAAAATTTTTGACATTTTTGGCCATAGCTCGTACAATTTTTGTCGTAGACTGAAAAACTTTACATCGTTGCAATCCTTGGGTCAGTACGCACAAAATTGCTCTGCGGTGTTTGTTGCTCTAGGACGTACCGTTTTTCCGCAAAATGGTGTTATATCCGAAACCTACTTTTGCGAACTAGTCCTAGGTTTTTCGCCTGATTGGAACCAAACCAGTGCAGAAATGTTCTCTGGACAGTGAATATCAATAATTATCAAAAAAAAGTTGAAATTTTGACTCACGGGCGAATAGGAATGCCAAAACGTTCTATGCTAACATTACCAAATTCTTACATTTGGCTATAACTTTTGAATGGAATGAGATATCTACACCAAACTCGGTACACATGTGCATAAGCTAAATCTTTGGTCAAATAAAAAAAAAATTGCACAGCTCTGCCACTTGGTGGCGCTATAAGCCTGAAAAAACATATTATTGGCTATAAATACACCGCCGTTAGTCCGATTGACTTGAAAATTGGTATGCAGTCTCTTGGACTAAAGGGGCACAAGTGTCTATGAGGACATTGGCGTATCTCAAAAAACATGGCCGCCATTGGCCAATGAATTTTGAGCACCTATTTGACAAGGTTAACGGAGGTCGATCGGAACAAAACTCGGTGGGCATGTTCAACTCATGGCCCTAAAGGTCTGTAAGAATTTTGAAAGAAATCGGCCACTAGTTGGCGCTAAAGAATTTTTTGAATCTGTAATCGCGTGGCGTTTCACACATCTACACAATATGCATATCATTTGATAGATCTCCTCATGCCAAGAAGCTTTGCCTCAAGAACCGTTGCTGTCAATCAAATCGTTCATTAATTATTCACAAATATGTTAAAAACCTACTTTTGCGAACTAGTCCTAGGTTTTTTGCTCAATCTCGATCAAACCACTGCAGTAATATTCTCTGGACTCTGTAGATCAATAATTATCAAAAAAAATTGAATTTTGTCCTTTGGTTAGCTATAACAGGGTCATTTTCAAAAGGGGTGTGGCCACATATACCCAAAAGCCTATAAAACCTAAACGAAAACTCAAAATGTTATGAAAATTGATGAGAACATGTGTCAGATGACTCTTAACAATCATGAAAAGTTTCATGGACATCAGACCATAGGTGGCTCTATAAGCTACAAAGACAGGATTTCTATGGTAAATGGTCTCAAATTGTTAAAAAAATGCTCATATATTCACACAAACACTAGATCTTTATATCATATGACAAATCTCCAAATTTTGAACGACTTTGCATACCACCTTAAAGGCCTTAAATGCTCGAACCCCGGTAATTGCTGCTTGCAGCTATATTTAGGGGTTCGAGTGCGTAGCACTGAAACCCTATTGTAATTGTAAGGATTTTTTAGGGGTTCGAGCGCGTAGCGCTGAAACCCTATTGTAATTGTTAGGATTTTTTTTATTATTATTATTATTATTATTATTATTATTATTATTATTATTCTTCCCTAGAACTGATCGTGCAGCCCAAACCGTAAGGCCTAGAGAGCTGAAACTTTGTCAGAAGGTAGTAGTCCTCCTCGCTACTCAGGCGCAAAGAACCGGCCCAATCGGCCTAAAGGTGGCGCTACAGCGCAAAAAACTAACTTTTTTTACATTTTTGGCCCTAGCTCGTACATTTTTTGTCGTAGACTCAAAAAATTTACATCGTTGCAATCCTTGGGTCAATACGCACAAAAGTGCACTGGCGCAGATTTTTCGTACGAAGCCCGGTTTTTCCGCTAAATGGCCGAATGTCCGAAACCTACTTTTGCGAACTAGTCCTAGGTTTTTCGCCCGATCGGAACCAAACCAGTGCAGAAATGTTCTCTGGACACTGAATATCAATAATTATCAAAAAAAACTTGAAATTTTGACTCATCGTTGCGAAGGGGCCCCAAAAAGTTTGTCAGGTGGAGGACCATTTTTACTAAAATGGCTATAACTCATGAACCAAATGAGATATCTTCACCAAACTAGGTACACATGTGTATAAGCAGAATCTTTGGTCAAATAAAAAAAATTGCACAGCTCTGCCACTTGATGGCGCTATAAGCCTGAAAAAACATAAATTGACTATAACTTCGCAACGGTCAGTCTAATCAACCTGAAAATTGGTATGCAGTGTCTCTGTCCAATGTGCCATAAGGGTCTATGAGGACATTGGCATATCTCAAAAAACATGGCCGCCATTGGCAAATGAATTTTGAGCACCCATTAGACAAGGTTAAGAAAGGTCAATCGGAACAAAACTCACTGGGCATGTTCGACTCATGGCCCTAAAGGTCTGTAAGAATTTTGAAACAAATCGGCCACCAGTTGGCGCTAACGAGTTTTTTGCCTCTGTAACGTGCCTCACTCGCGTGCCGTTTCACACATCCACACAATATGCATATCATTTGATAGATCTCCACATGCTGAGCAACTTTGCCTCAAGAACCATTGCTGTCAATCAAACCGTTCACTAATTATTCACAAATATGTGAAAAACCTACTTTTGCGAACTAGTCCTAGGGTTTTCGCTCAATCTCGATCAAACCACTGCAGCGCAGTTCTCCAGACTCTCTAGATCAATAATTATCAAAAAAATGTGGAATTTTGTCCTTTGGGTAGCTATAACGGGGGCATTTAGAAAAGGGGCGTGGCCACATATACCCAAAAGCCTATAAAACCTAAACAAAAAGTCAAAACTTTACAAAAGTTGGAGAAAACATGTGTCAGATGATTCTTAACAAGCATGTAAAATTTTATGGAGATCGGACCATAGGTGGCGCTATGACAGTTAAAAAGGCTTCAAAAACACAAAATTTCAAAAGTAAATTGACTTAAATTGCTATAACATGCTCATATAATCACAGAAACACAAGATCTTCATACCATTTCATAGATCTCCTCATGCTGAGCAACTTTGCCTCAAGAACCATTGCTGTCAATCAAGTCGTTTATTACATATTCACAAATACGTGAAAAACCCACTTTTGCGAACTAGTCCTAGGTTATGCACTCGATCTTGATCAAACCACTGCAGCACAGTTCTCCAGACTCCCTAGATCAATAATTATAAAAAAAAGTTAAACTTTTGACTCACAGTCGTAAAGGGGCGCCAAAACGTTCAAAAGAGGCGGGGCCACTTTCAGTAAAATGGATATAACTTTGGAACAGAATGACATATCATCACCAAACTCAGAACACATATGTAAAAGCTCAGTCTTTGGTCAAATCCAAAAAATTGCGGAGCTTGACCACTTGGTGGCGCTATAATAGAGAAAAAACATAAAAATGGCTATAACTTCGCAACCATCAGTCCAATCACCCTGAAAATTGGTATGCTGTGCCTCTGTCCAATGTGCCATAAGGGTCTATAAGGACATTGGCGTATCTCAAAAAACATGGCCGCAATCGACCAATGAAGTTTGAGCACCCATTAGACAAGGTTGGCGGAGGCCGATCGGAACGAAACTCAATGGGCATGTTCGACTCGTGGCCCTAAAGGTCTGTAAGAATTTTGAAACAAATCGGCTACTAGTTGGCGCTAACGAGTTTTATGGCTCTGTAATCACGTGGTGTTTCACAAATCCACAAAATATGCATATCATTTGATAGAGCTCCTCATGATGAACAACTTTGCCTCAAGAACCATTGCTGTCAGTCAAATCGTTCATTAAATATTCACAAAAATGTTAAAAACCTACTTTTGCGAACTAGTCCTAGGTTTTTCACTCAATCTCGATCAAACCACTGCAGCAATATTCTCTGGACTCTCTAGATCAATAATTATCAAAAAAATGTTGAATTTTGTCCTTCAGTTAGCTGTAATGGGGCAATTTTACAAAAGGGGCATTGCCACATGTACCCAATAGCTTATAAAACCAAAACAAAAACTCAAAACTTTATGAAAATTGGTGAAAACATGTGTCAGATGATTCTTAACAAGCATGCAAAGTTTCATGGAGATCGGAGCATAGGTGACGCTATAACAGTTAAAAAGGCTTTAAAAACAAGATTTCTATGGTAAATGGCCTCAAGTTGTTAAAAAATGCTCATCTATTCACACAAACGCTAGATCTTAAACTTACATCTGTATGATATATCGTCTCATTCTGAACAACTTTGCATACAACCTCAAAGGCCTTATATGCTCGAACCCCGGTAATTGCTGCTTGCAGCTATATTATTATTATTATTAGGGGTTCGAGCGCGTAGCGCTGAAACCCTATTGTAATTGTTAGGATTTTTTTTATTATTATTAGGGGTTCGAGTGCGTAGCACTGAAACCCTATTGTAATTGTAAGGATTTTTATTATTATTATTATTCTTCTCCGGTAAAACTGATCGTGCAGCCGAAACCGTAAGGCCTAGAGAGCTGAAACTTGGTCAGATCGTAGTAGTCTTGCTCGCTACTCAGATACAAAGTCTCGCCCAAATCGGCCTAAAGGTGGCGCTACAGCGCAAAAAACGAACTTTTTTTACATTTTTGGCCATAGCTCGTATAATTTTTGTCGTAGACTCAAAAACTTTACATCGTTGCAATCCTTGGGTCAATACGCACAAAAGTGCACAGGCGCGATTTGTGGTCTGGGACGTACCGTTTTTCCGCAAAATGGCGTTATATCTGAAACCTACTTTTGCGAACTAGTCCTAGGTTTTTCGCCCGATCGGAACCAAACCACTGCAGAAATGTTCTCTGGACAGTGAATACCAATAATTATTAAAAAAATCTCAAAATTTGACTCATCGGTGCGAAAGGGCCCCAAAAAGTTTGTCAGGTGGAGGGCCATTTTTACTAAAATGGCTATAACTCAGGAACCAAATGAGATATCTTCACCAAACTCGGTACACATGTGTATACGCTGAATCTTTGGTCAAATAAAAAAAATTGCACAGCTCTGGCACTTGGTGGCGCTATAAGCCTGAAAAAACATAAAAATGACTATAACTATGCAATCATTGGTCCGATCGATCTCAAACTTGGTATGCAGTGTCTCTGTCCAATGTGCCATAAGGGTCTATGAGGACATTTGCGTATCTCAAAAAACATGGCCGCCATTGGCCAATGAAGTTTGAGCACCTATTAGACAAGGTTAACGGAGGCCAATCGGAACGAAACTCACTGGGCATGTTCGACTCATGGCCCTAAAGGTCTGTAAGAATTTTGAAAGAAATTGGCCACTAGTTGGCGCTAACGAGTTTTATGGCTCTGTAATCACGTGGTGTTTCACACATCCACACAATATGCATATCATTTGATAGATCTTCTCATGATGAACAACTTTGCCTCAAGAACTATTGCTGTCAATCAAATCGTTCATTAAATATTCACAAATATGTTAAAAACCTACTTTTGCGAACTAGTCCTAGGTTTTTCGCTCAATCTCGATCAAACCACTGCAGCACCGTTCTCCAGACTCTCTAGATTAATAATTATCAAAAACATGTTAAATTTTGTCCTTTGGTTAGCTATAACGGGGTCATTTAGAAAAGGGGCGTGGCTGCATATACCCAAAAACTTATAAAACCTAAACAAAAACTCAAAACTTTATGAAAATTGGTGAGAACATGTGACACGTGTCTCTTAACAAGCATGCAAAGTTTCGTGAAGATCGGACCATAGGTGGCGCTATAACAGTTAAAAAGGCTTCAAAAACACAACCTGTGGTAGTAAATGGATTCAAATGGCTAAATAAATGCTCTTACATTCACACAAACACTAGATCTTCATATTATTTGATAGATCTCCTCATGATGAACAACTTTGCCTTAAGAACCATTGCTGTCAATCAAATTGTTCATTAAATATTCACAAATATGTTAAAAACCTACTTTTGCGAACTAGTCCTAGGTTTATCGCTCAATCTCGATCAAACCACTGCAGTAATATTCTCTGAACTCTCTAGATCAATAATTATCAAAAAAAATGTTGAATTTTGTCATTCGGTTAGCTGTAACGGGGTCATTTACAAAAGGGGCATGGCCACATATACCCAAAAGCCTATAAAACCTAAATGAAAACTCAAAACTTTACAAAAATTGGTGAGAACATGTGTCAGATGACTCTTAACTAGCATGGAAAGTTTCGTGACGATCGGAAGATAGGTGGCGCTATAACAGTTAAAAAGGCTTCAAAAACACACACTCTGTATGGTAAATGGCTTCAAATGGCTAAATTAATGCTCATATATTCACACAAACACTAGATCTTTATATCATTTGATAGATCTCCTCATGATGAACAACTTTAACTCAAGAACCATTGCTGTCAATCAAGTGGTTCATTAAATATTCACAAATATGTTAAAAACCTACTTTTGCAAACTAGTCCTAGGTTTTTTGCTTAATCTCGATCAAACTACTGCAGTAATATTCTCTGGACTCTCTAGATCAATAATTATCAAAAAAATGTTGAATTTTGTCCTTCGGTTAGCTATAACAGGGTCATTTACAACAGGGGCGTGGCCACATATACCCAAAAGCCTATCAAAACTAAAGAAAAACTCAAAACGTTACGAAAATTGGTGAAAACATGTGTCAGATGATTCTTAACAAGCATGCAAAGTTTCGCGAAGATCGGACCATAGGTGGCGCTATAACAGTTAAAAAGGCTTCAAAAACACAAGCTGTGTATGGTAAATGGCAAATGACAAACTGTTCATTGCTTAAGTCTTTTAAAAACATATATTCATTTAAACAAAATAAAAAAAAACATTCAATAAAGGAGACAGTGTCTCACTTCATTAAGACTTGTTTGACTATTGAAATCTCCTGAATGAATGATTTAATGACGTACCTTTTTTTTTAAACGGGCAGTTGTCGCCACCTCCTGGCGGAAGAGGATAAGCGTGACAATAGATACACGTGTTAAAATACTTTCGTTTTTATCGCTACTGTAGACAATAAGTGTTTATGCCCAAACTATAAACTTTTATCCCAGTACTTCTATTATTTAAATATCTGTAACACAGAAATAATGATTATAATGTGGTTGAAAAGACTGTTTGTGTTGCTCTTTCTGCGTTCACATTTACTCCGATCTTCTGATTCATTAACATGGCAGCGACAAAACCTGCTTCTCACGCTCCACTGACACTGGCGATGTGAAACAGTCCTAATAGACATAGATAACTCGTTGTCATTTAGGAATAAGATCGCGTGGGTGTTTGAATCGACACCTCAATAATTTAAGGATTAATAGTGCAGCTCTAATGTAAACATGGCAAAATGTTGTGGGAGGATACTGTCACGAGATCTCGCGAAATCCGACTGGTCTCGTCACATCCCTACCATTTAGATAGCCACTTAATAATAAGATCATGATCTACTGTACCCGAGTCTATAAAACCTAAAAGAAAAGAAAATTTCACAAACCTAAGTCAAATAATCATCATATGATTCTAAAAAGCCTGCATTTTAAAGACATCAGGCAAAAAAGGCAATGTAACAGTTATAAAGCTTAAAAACTATGCATCGCTCTTTAAAATGTCATGAAATTACAACTATAACCACTAGATGGCAGTAGAAGACCACTAATGGCTCATTGAAATGAACAGTGCTATTCACAGATTTTCCATTCATTTCAATTAATGCAAAGACTAAATCACTATATAACATTTCAAATCACATTTAGTCAAAGTTTAACACTTCATTTAAACACATATATCATATTTGACAATAATACAAGATTATGATTACAGTGAAACCTGAAAACTATATATAAAATCTTAAAAAGAATTGCACTAAACATTTTGTCACCTACCATTTAATATATTTTATAATTTTTATTTATTATATTTAATTATTATATACCATAGAAACAAAATTTCTATGGTAATTGGCCTCAACTTGCTAAAAACATGCAAATATATTCACACAACCACTAGATCTTCATATCATATGATATAGATGTCCTCATTCTGAACAACTTTGCCTCCAGGACCATTGCTGTCAATCCAACTATTCTTTAAATATGTTATATTATTTAAAAAAAAAACCTACTTTTGTAAACTATTCCTAGGTTTTAAACTCAAAATACATAAAATCACTGTAGTAACATTCTCTGGACCCTCTAGATCAACAGTTATCAAAAAAATGTTGAACATTTGCATTTAGTCAGTAAAAACAGCACCACTTAATAATAAGATCATGATCTACTGTACCCAAAAATCTATAAATCCTAAAAGAAAACAAAATTTCACAAACCTAAGTAAAATCATTATCATATGATTCTAAAGAAGCATACAATTTTATCAACATAAGGCAAAAAAGGCAAAGTTACAGTTATAAACTTAAAACAGTGCATCCTTTTTTTAAAACGCCATGAAATTGCAACTTTAACCACTAGATGGCAGTAGAAGACCATTAATGCATCATTAAACAGACTACAACAGTGCATTTCATGGCTTGTTTTCAATTAATTTCAATTTATACATAAACTAAATCACTGTTACAACATTTCAAATCACATTTGTCAAAGTTTAACACTTAAATTATACAGATATATCATATTTGACAATAATACAAGATTATGATTACAGCGAAACCTGAAAATGATATATAAAATCTTAAAGACAATATTTGCACTAAACATTTTGTCATCTACCATTTATTACACAAATCTTCAAGGTGCAACAAATTATGTCTGTGTGTGTAAAAGCAGTAATGCTTAATGAACATTAATATAACAGTTTAACTATTTAATTTCTGTGTTTGTGAGTGTTTTCTCCATCATGGATGTGTTTTAGTGTGTGTTTAGCCATATATTTTGCGTTGGACTACATCTTAAATCCACATAACCTTAAAGGCCTTATTTGCTCGAACCCCGATAATTGCTGCTTGCAGCTATATTGTTATTATTATTATTATTATTATTATTATTCTTCCCTAGAACTGATCGTGCAGCCCAAACCGTAAGGCCTAGAGAGCTGAAACTTGGTCAGAAGGTAGTAGTCCTCCTCGCTACTCAGGCGCAAAGAACCGGCCCAATCGGCCTAAAGGTGGCGCTACAGCGCAAAAAACTAACTTTTTTTACATTTTTGGCCCTAGCTCGTACATTTTTTGTCGTAGACTCAAAAAATTTACATCGTTGCAATCCTTGGGTCAATACGCACAAAAGTGCACTGGCGCAGATTTTTCGTACGAAGCCCGGTTTTTCCGCAAAATGGCCGAATGTCCGAAACCTACTTTTGCGAACTAGTCCTAGGTTTTTCGCCCGATCGGAACCAAACCAGTGCAGAAATGTTCTCTGGACACTGAATATCAATAATTATCAAAAAAAAGTTGAAATTTTGACTCATCGTTGCGAAGGGGCCCCAAAAAGTTTGTCAGGTGGAGGACCATTTTTACTAAAATGGCTATAACTCAGGAACCAAATGGCATATCGTTACGAAACTTGACACACTTATGTACAAGCTCAATCTTTGGTCAAATAAAAAAAATTGCACAGCTCTGCCACTTGGTGGCGCTAAAAGCCTGAAAAACAATAAAATGACTATAACTATGCAATCGTTAGTCCGATCGACCTGAAAATTGGTATGCAGTGTCTCTGTCCAATGTGCCATAAGGGTCTATGAGGACATTGGCGTATCTCAAAAAACATGGCTGCCATCGGCCAATGAAGTTTGAGCACCCATTAGACAAGGTTAACGAAGGTCAATCGGAACGAAACTCACTGGGCATGTTCGACTCATGGCCCTAAAGGTCTGTAAGAATTTTGAAAGAAATCGGCCACTAGTTGGCGCTAACGACTTTTTTGCCTCTCTAACATGCCTCACTCGCGTGGCGTTTCACACATCCACACAATATGCATATCATTTGATAGATCTCCACATGCTGAGCAACTTTGCCTCAAGAACCATTGCTGTCAATCAAATCATTCAATAATTATTCACAAATATGTGAAAAACCTACTTTTGCGAACTAGTCCTAGGTTTTCGCTCAATCTCGATCAAACCACTGCAGCGCAGTTCTCCAGACTCTCTAGATCAATAATTATCAAAAAAATGTGGAATTTTGTCCTTTGGTAGCTATAACGGGGTCATTTAGAAAAGGGGCGTGGCCACATATACCCAAAAGCCTATCAAACCTAAACAAAAACTCAAAACTTTACAAAAGTTGGAGAAAACATGTGTCAGATGACTCTTAACAAGCATGTAAAATTTCATGGAGATGGGACCATAGGTGGCGCTATGACAGTTAAAAAGGCTTCAACAACACGAAATTTCAAAAGTAAATTGCCGTAAATTGCTATAACATGCTCATATAATCACAGAAACACTAGAACTTCATACCATATGATAGATCTGCTCATGCTGAGCAACTTTGCCTCAAGACCCATTGCTGTCAATCAAGTCGTTTATTACATATTCACAAATATGTGAAAAACCCACTTTTGCGAACTAGTCCTAGGTTATTCACTCGATCTCGATCAAACCACTGCAGCACAGTTCTCAAGGCTCCCTAGATCAATAATTATGAAAAAAAAGTTAAACTTTTGACTCACAGTCGCAAAGGGGCGCCAAAACGTTCAAAAGAGGCGGGGCCACTTTTAGTAAAAAGGCTATAACTTTGGAACAGAATGACATATCATCACCAAACTCAGAACACTTATGTAAAAGCTCAGCCTTTGGTCAAATCCAAAAAATTGCGGAGCTTGACCACTTGGGGGCGCTATAATAGAGAAAAAATATAAAAATGGCTATAACGTCGCAACCGTCAGTCCAATCAACCTGAAAAATGGTATGCAGTGTCTCTGTCCAATGTGCCATAAGGGTCTATGAGAACATTGGCGTATCTCAAAAAACATGGCCGCCATCGACCTATGAATTTTGAGCACCTATTAGACAAGGTTAACTGAGGCCGATCGGAACAAAACTCACTGGGCATGTTCGACTCATGGTCCTAAAGGTCTGTAAGAACTTTAAAAGAAATCGGCCACTAGTTGGCGCTAACGAATTTCTTGCCTCTGTAATCACGTGGTGTTTCACACATCCACACAATATGCATATCACTTGATAGATCTCCTCATGATGAACAACTTTGCCTCAAGAACCATTGCTGTCAATCAAACCGTTCATTAATTATTCACAAATATGTGAAAAACCTACTTTTGCGAACTAGTCCTAGGTTTTTCACTCAATCTCGATCAAACCACTGCAGTAATGTTCTCTGGACTCTCTAGATCAATAATTATCAAAAACATGTTGAATTTTTTCCTTTGGTTAGCTATAACGGGGTCATTTACAAAAGGGGAGTGGCCACATATATCCAAAAGCCTATAAAACCTAAACAAAAACTCAAAACGTTATGAAAATTGGAGCAATCATGTGTCAGATGATTCTTAACAAGCATGCAAAGTTTCATGGAGATCGGAGTGTAGGTGGCGCTATAACAGCTAAAAAGGCTTTAAAAACAAGATTTCTATGGTAAATGGCCTCAAATTGTTAAAAAATGCTCATCTATTCACACAAACACTAGATCTTACACTTACATCTGTATGATATATCCTCTCATTCTGAACAAATTTGCATACTACCTCAAAGGCCTTAAATGCTCGAACCCCGGTAATTGCTGCTTGCAGCTATATTATCTATTTGTAATTGATAGGATAATTTTTTTTTTCCCCTAAAACTGAATGGGCAGCCCAAACCGTAAGGCCTAGAGACTTGAAACTTGGCCAGAAGGTAGAGCTCCCTGTGGGGACATTCTGACAAAGACTGAGCCTAATCGGCCTAAAGGTGGCGCTACAGCGCAAAAAACTAGAATGTATCAGTTTATTTGCCTAAGCTCGTAAACCGTTTGTCGTAGACTCAAAAACTTTACATCGTTGCGTTCCTTGGGTCACCCCGAACAAAAGTGGAGTGTGAAATTTTTGAGCTGCGACGCACGGTTGACCCCGAAAAATGGACGTGAATCCGAAACCTACTTTTGCGAACTAGTCCTAGGTTTTTCACCCAATCGGAACCACACCAGTGCAGAAATATTCTCTGGACACTGAATATCAATAATTATCAAAAAAAAGTTGAACTTTTCACTCACGGTCACAAAGGGCCACCAAAACGTTCCAAAGTGACGGGGCCACTTTTACTAAAATGGCTATAACTTTTGAAAGGAATGAGATATCTTCACCAAACTTGGTACACATATGTATAAGCTTAATCTTTGGTCAAATCAAAAAAATTGCGGAGCTTGACCACTTGGTGGCGCTATAAAACTGAAAAAAACATATTATTCGCTATAAATACACCGCCGTTAGTCCGATTGGCTTGAAAATTGGTATGCAGTCTCTTGGAACAAAGGGGCACATTATCTATGAGGACATTGGCTAATCTCAAAAAACATGGCCGCCATTGGCCAATGAAGTTTGAGCACCTATTTGACAAGGTTAACGGAGGTCGATTGGAACGAAACTCACTGGGCATGTTCGACTCATGGCCCTAAAGGTCTGTAAGAATTTTGAAAGAAATCGGCCACTAGTTGGCGCTAACAAATTTTTTGGATCTATAATCGCGTGGCGTTTCACACATCTACACAATATGCATATCATTTGATAGATCTCCTCATGCCGAGAAGCTTTGCCTCAAGAACCATTGCTGTCAATCAAATCGTTCATTAATTATTCACAAATATGTTAAAAACCTACTTTTGCGAACTAGTCCTAGGTTTTTCGCTCAATCTCGATCAAACCACTGCAGCGGAGTTCTCCAGACTCTCTAGAAAGAAACTAATTTTCGAGTGCGTAGCACTGAAACCCTATTGTAATTGTAAGGATTTTTTTTATTATTATTATTATTATTATTATTATTATTATTTTCCGCTAAAACTGATCGTGCAGACTAAACTGTAAGGCCTAGAGAGCTGAAACTTGGGCAAAAGGTAGAGCTCCCCGTGGGGACGTTCTGACAAAGTCTCGCCCAAATCGGCCTAAAGGTGGCGCTACAGCACAAAAAACTAATTTTTTTTACATTTTTGGCCCTAGCTTGTACAATTTTTGTCGTAGACTCAAAAACTTTACATCGTTGCAATCCTTGGGTCAATACGCACAAAAGTGGAGTGTGAAATTTTTGAGCTGCGACGCACGGTTGACCCCGAAAAATGGACGTGAATCCGAAACCTACTTTTGCGAACTAGTCCTAGGTTTTTCACCCAATCGGAACCAAACCAGTGCAGAAATATTCTCTTGACACTGAATATCAATAATTATCAAAAAAAAGTTGAACTTTTCACTCACGGTCACAAAGGGCCACCAAAACGTTCCAAAGTGACGGGGCCACTTTTACTAAAATGGCTATAACTTTTGAACTTTTTGGTGCGATTTGTGCTCTAGGACGTACCGTTTTTCCGCAAAATGGCATTATATCTGAAACCTACTTTTGCGAACTAGTCCTAGGTTTTTCGCCAGATCGGAACCAAACCGGTGCAGAAATGTTCTCTGGACACTGAATATCAATAATTATCAAAAAAAAGTTGAAATTTTGACTCATCGTTGCGAAGGGGCCCCAAAAAGTTTGTCAGGTGGAGGACCATTTTTACTAAAATGGCTATAACTCATGAACCAAATGAGATATCTTCACCAAACTCGGTACACATGTGTATAAGCTCAATCTTTGGTCAAATAACAAAAATTGCACAGCTCTGCCACTTGATGGCGCTATAAGCCTGAAAAAACATAAATTGACTATAACTATGCAATCGTTAGTCTGATCGACCTGAAAATTGGTATGCAGTGTCTCTGTCCAATGTGCCATAAGGGTCTATGAGGACATTGGCGTATCTCAAAAAACATGGCCGCCATCGGCCAACGAAGTTTGAGCACCCATTAGACAAGGTTAACAGAGGCCAATCGGAACGAAACTCACTGGGCATATTCGACTCATGGCCCTAAAGGTCTGTAAGAATTTTGAAAGAAATCGGCCACTAGTTGGCGCTAACGAGTTTTTTGCCTCTCTAACGTGCCTCACTCACGTGGTGTTTCACACATCCACACAATATGCATATCATTTGATAGATCTCCACATGCTGAGCAACTTTGCCTCAAGAACCATTGCTGTCAATCAAATCATTCATTAATTATTCACAAATATGTGAAAAACCTACTTTTGCGAACTAGTCCTAGGTTTTTCGCTCAATCTCGATCAAACCACTGCAGCGCAGTTCTCCAGACTCTCTAGATCAATAATTATCAAAAAAATGTGGAATTTTGTCTTTTGGGTAGCTATAACGGGGTCATTTAGAAAAGGGGCGTGGCCACATATACCCAAAAGCCTATAAAACCTAAACAAAAACTCAAAACTTTACAAAAGTTGGTGAAAACATGTGTCAGATGACTCTTAAGAAGCATGTAAAATTTCATGGAGATCGGACCATAGGTGGCGCTATGACAGTTAAAAAGGCTTCAACAACACGAAATTTCAAAATTAAATTGCCTTAAATTGCTGTAACATGCTCATATAATCACAGAAACACTAAAACTTCATACCATATGATAGATCTCCTCATGCTGAGCAACTTTGCCTCAAGAACCACTGCTGTCAATCAAGTCGTTTATTACATATTCACAAATATGTGAAAAACCTACTTTTGCGAACTAGTCCTAGGTTATTCACTCAATCTCGATCAAATCACTGCAGCACAGTTCTCCAGACTCCCTAGATCAATAATTATCAAAAAAAAGTTAAACTTTTGACTCACAGTCGCAAAGCGGCGCCAAAACGTTCAAAAGAGGCAGGGCCCCTTTTAGTAAAATGGCTATAACTTTGGAACAGAATGACATATCATCACCAAACTCGGAACATATATGTAAAATCTCAGCCTTTGGTCAAATCCAAAAAATTGCGGAGCTTGACCACTTGGTGGCGCTATAATAGAGAAAAAACATAAAAATGGCTGTAACTTCGCAACCGTCAGTCCAATCAACCTGAAAATTGGTATGCAGTGTCTCTGTCCAATGTGCCATAAGGGTCTATGAGGACATTGGCGTATCTCAAAAAACATGGCCGCCATCGACCAACGAAGTTTGAGCACCTATTTGACAAGGTTAACAGAGGCCGATCGGAACGAAACTCACTGGCCATGTTTGACTCATGGCCCTAAAGGTCTGTAAGAATTTTGAAAGAAATCGGCCACTAGTTGGCGCTAACGAGTTTTATGGCTCTGTAATCACGTGGTGTTTCACACATCCACACAATATGCATATCATTTGATAGATCTCCTCATGATGAACAACTTTGCCTCAAGAACCATTGCTGTCAATCAAATCGTTCATTAATTATTCAAAAGTATGTCAAAAACCTACTTTTGCGAACTAGTCCTAGGTTTTTCGCTCAATCTCGATCAAACCACTGCAGTCATATTCTCTGGACTCTCTAGATCAATAATTATCAAAAAAATGTGGAATTTTGTCCTTTGGTTAGCTATAACGGTGCCATTTACAAAATAAGTGTGGCCACATACACCCAAAAGCCTATAGAACCTAAACAAAAACTGAAAACTTTATGAAAATTGGTGAGATCATGTCTCAGGTGACTCTTAATAAGCATGCAAAGTTTCGTGAAGATCGGACCATAGGTGGCGCTATAACAGTTAAAAAGGCTTCAAAAACACAAGCTGTGTATGGTAAATGGCTTCAAACGGCTAAATATATGCACTTATATTTACACAAACACTAGATCTTCATATCATTTGATAGATCTCCTCATGATGAACAACTTTGCCTCAAGAACCATTGCTGTCAACCAAATTGCTCATTAAATATTCACAAATATGTGAAAAACCTACTTTTGCGAACTAGTCCTAGGTTTTTTGCTCAATCTCGATCAAACCATTGCAGTAATATTCTCTGGACACTCTAGATCAATAATTATCAAAAAAATGTTGAATTTTGTCCTTCGGTTAGATGTAATGGGGGTATTTACAATAGGGCGTGGCCACATATACCCAAAAGCTTATAAAACCAAAACGAAAACTCAAAATGTTACGAAAATTGGAGAAAACCTGTGTCAGATGATTCTTAATAAGCATGCAAAGCTTCATGGAGATCAGAGCATAGGTGGCGCAATAACAGTTAAAAAGGCTTTAAAAACAAGATTTATATGGTAAATGGTCTCAAATTGTTAAAAAATGCTCATGTATTCACACAAACACTAGATCTTACACTTACATCTGTATGATATATCCCCTCATTCTGAACAACTTTGCATACCACCTAAAAGGCCTTAATGCTCGAACCCCGGTAATTGCTGCTTGCAGCTATATTATCTATTTGTAATTGATAGGATAATTTTTTTTTTTCCCCTAAAACTGAATGGGCAGCCCAAACCGTAAGGCCTAGAGACTTGAAACTTGGCCAGAAGGTAGAGCTCCCTGTGGGGACATTCTGACAAAGACTGAGCCTAATCGGCCTAAAGGTGGCGCTACAGCGCAAAAAACTAAAATTTATCAGTTTATTGGCCTAAGCTCGTAAACCGTTTGTCGTAGTCTCAAAAACTTTACATCGTTGCGTTCCTTGGGTCAGCCCGAACAAAAGTGGAGTGCGAAATTTTTGAGCTGCGACGCACGGTTGACCCCGAAAAATGGACGTGAATCCGAAACCTACTTTTGCGAACTAGTCCTAGGTTTTTCACCCAATCGGAACCAAACCAGTGCAGAAATATTCTCTGGACACTGAATATCAATAATTATCAAAAAAAAGTTGAACTTTTCACTCACGGTCACAAAGGGCCACCAAAACGTTCCAAAGTGACGGGGCCACTTTTACTAAAATGGCTATAACTTTTGAAAGGAATGAGATATCTTCACCAAACTTGGTACACACATGTATAAGCTTAATCTTTGGTCAAATCAAAAAAATTGCGGAGCTTGACCACTTGGTGGCGCTATAAAACTGAAAAAACATATTATTGGCTATACATGCACCGCCGTTAGTCCGATTGACTTGAAAATTGGTATGCAGTCTCTTGGACCAAAGGGGCACAAGTGTCTATGAGGACATTGGCGTATCTCAAAAAACATGGCCGCCATTGGCCAATGAAGTTTGAGCACCTGTTTGACAAGGTTAACGGAGGTCGATTGGAACGAAACTCACTGGGCATGTTCGACTCATGGCCGTAAAGGTCTGTAAGAATTTTGAAACAAATCGGCCAATAGTTGTCGCTAACGAGATTTTTTGCCTCTGTACACACGTGGTGTTTCACACATCCACACAATATGCATATCATTTGATAGATCTCCTCATGATGAACAACTTTGCCTCAAGAACCATTGCTGTCAATCAAATCGTTCATTAATTATTCACAATTATGTGAAAAACCTACTTTTGCGAACTAGTCCTAGGTTTTTTGCTCAATCTTGATCAGACCACTGCAGCACAATTCTCTGGACTCTCTAGATCAATAATTATCAAAAAAATGTGAAATTTTGTCATTTGGTTAGCCATAACGGTGTCATTTACAAAAGGGGCGTGGCCAAAAATACCCAAAAGCTTATAAAACCTAAACGAAAACTCAAAACTTTACAAAAATTGGTGAGAACATGTGACAGATGACTCTGAATAAGCATGCAAAGTTTTGTGAAGATCGGACCATAGGTGGCGCTATAACAGTTAAAAAGGCTTCAAAAACACAAGCTGTGTATGGTAAATGGCTTCAAACGGCTAAATATATGCACTTATATTTACACAAACACTAGATCTTCATATCATTTGATAGATGTCCTCATGATGAACAACTTTGCCTCAAAAACCATTGCTGTCAACCAAATCGCTCATTAAATATTCACAAATATGTGAAAAACCTACTTTTGCGAACTAGTTCTAGGTTTTTTGCTCAATCTCGATCAAACCATTGCAGTAATATTCTCTGGACACTCTAGATCAATAATTATCAAAAAAATGTTGAATTTTGTCCTTTGGTTAGCTGTAATGGGGTATTTACAATAGGGCGTGGCCACATATACCCAAAAGCTTATAAAACCAAAACGAAAAATCAAAATGTTACAAAAATTGGAGAAAACCTGTGTCAGATGATTCTTAAGAAGCATGCAAAGTTTAATGGAGATCAGAGCATAGGTGGCGCTATAACAGTTAAAAAGGCTTTAAAAACAGGACTTCTATGGTAAATGGCCTCAAATTGTTAAAAAATGCTCATCTATTCACACAGACACTAGATCTGACACTTACATCTTTATGATATATCCCCTCATTCTGAACAACTTTGCATACCACCTGAAAGGCCTTATATGCTCGAACCCCGGTAATTGCTGCTTGCAGCTATATTTAGGGGTTCGAGCACGCAGTGCTGAAACCCTATTGTAATTGTCAGGATTATTATTATTATTCTTTTCCGCTAAAACTGATCGTGCAGACCAAACCGTAAGGCCTAGAGAGCTGAAACTTGGCCAGAAGGTAGAGCTCCCTGAGGGGACGTTCTGACAAAGACTCACCCCAATCGGCCTATAGGTGGCGCTACAGCGAACAAAATTGTGAAATCGATCATAACTCCTAAACCGTTTGTCGAACACTGAAGTGTCTTATATCATTGGAATCCTTGGCTCAATCAAAACAAAATGGCTATCTCTGATTTCATTTCCGGTATGCAAATTTTTCCGCCATTTTGAAATTTGTTAAAAACCTACTTTTGCGAACTAGTCCTAGGTTTTTCGACCAATCGGAACCAAACCAGTGCAGAAATGTTCTCTGGAGAGTGAAGATCAATAATTATCAAAAAAAAGTTGAAATTTTGACTCACGATCGCAAAGGGGCGCCAAAACGTTCGAAAGAGGCGGGGCCATTTTTACTAAAATGGCTATAACTTTTGAACGGAATGACATATCATCACCAAACTCGGTACACATATGTACAAGCTCAATCTTTGGTCAAATCAAAACAATTGCGGGGCTTGACCACTTGGTGGCGCTATAAGGTGGAAAAAACATGAAAATGACTATAACTATGCAATTGTTGGTCTGATCGATCTGAAAATTGGTATGCAGTGTCTCTGTCCAATGTGCCATAAGGGTCTATGAGGACATTGGCGTATCTCAAAAAACATGGCTGCCATCAGCCAATGAAATTTGAGCACCTATTAGACAAGGTTAACAGAGGCCGATCGGAACGAAACTCACTGGGCATGTTCGACTCATGGCCCTAAAGGTCTGTAAGAATTTTGAAAGAAATCGGCCACTAGTTGGTGCTAACGAGTTTTCTTGCCTCTGTAATCACGTGGTGTTTCACACATCCACACAATATGCATATCATTTGATAGATCTCCAAATGCTGAGCAACTTTGCCTCAAGAACCATTGCTGTCAAACAAACCGTTCATTAATTATTCACAAATATGTGAAAAACCTACTTTTGCGAACTAGTCCTAGGTTTTTCACTCAATCTCGATCAAACCACTGCAGTCATATTCTCTGGACTCTCTAGATCAATAATTATCAAAAAAATGTTGAATTTTGTCCTTTGGTTAGCTGTAATGGGGCCATTTACAATAGTGGCATGGCCACATATACCCAAAAGCCTATCAATCCTAAACAAAAACTCAAAAATTTACAAAAATTGGTGAGATCATGTGTCAGGTGACTCTTAATAAGCATGCAAAGTTTTGTGAAGATCGGAACATAGGTGGCGTTATAACAGTTAAAAAGACTTCAAAAACATAAGCTGTGTATGGTAAATGGCTTCAAATGGCTAAATAAATGCACTTATATCCACACAAACACTAGATCTTCATATCATTTGATAGATCTCCTCATGATGAACAACTTTGCCTCAAGAACCATTGCTGTCAATCAAATCGTTCATTAAATATTCACAATTATGTTAAAAACCTACTTTTGTGAACTAGTCCTAGGTTTTTCACTCAGTCTCGATCAAACCATGGCAGTAATATTCTCTGGACTCTCTAGATCAATAATTATCAAAAAAATGTTGAAATTTGTCCTTCGGTTAGCTATAACAGGGTCATTTTCAAAAGGGGTGTGGCCACATATACTCAAAAGCCTATAAAACCTAAACGAAAACTCAAAATGTTATGAAAATTGGTGAGAACATGTGTCAGATGACTCTTAACAATCATGAAATGTTTCATGGAGATCAGACCATAGATGGCTCTATAAGCTTCAAAAAGACAGGATTTCTATGGTAAATGGTCTCAAATTATTTAAAAAATGCTCATATATTCACACAAACACTAGATCTTTATATCATATGACAAATCTCCAAATTTTGAACGACTTTGCATACCACCTTAAAGGCCTTAAATGCTCGAACCCCGGTAATTGCTGCTTGCAGCTATATTTAGGGGTTCGAGTGCGTAGCACTGAAACCCTATTGTAATTGTAAGGATTTTTTTTATTATTATTATTTTTCTCCGCTAAAACTGATCGTGCAGACCAAACCGTAAGGCCTAGAGACCTGAAATTTGGCCAGAACGTAGAGCTCCCCGATGAACGAATCTATCAAAGTCTCGCCGTAATCGGCCTAAAGGTGGCGCTACAGCGCAAAAAACTAACTTTTTTTACATTTTTGGCCATAGCTCGTACAATTTTTGTCGTAGGCTCAAAAACTTTACATCGTTGCAATCCTTGGGTCAAGGCGAACAAAAGTGCACTGGTGCAGATTTTTCGTACGAAGCCCGGTTTTTCCGCAAAATGGTGTTGTATCCGAAACCTACTCTTGCGAACTAGTCCTAGGTTTTTCGCCCGGTCGGAACCAAACCAGTGCAGAAATGTTGTCTGGACAGTGAATATCAATAATTATCAAAAAAATCTTAAATTTTGACTCATCATTGCGAAAGGGCCCCAAAAAGTTTGTAAGGTCGGGGGCCTTTTTTACTAAAATGGCTATAACTCATGAACCAAATGAGATATCTTCACCAAACTTGGTACACATATGTATAAGCTAAATCTTTGGTCAAATAAAAAAAATTGCACAGCTCTGCCACTTGATGGCGCTGTAAGCCTGAAAAAACATAAAAATGACTATAACTATGCAATCGTTGGTCCGATCGACTTCAAAATTGGTATGCAGTGTCTCTGTCCAATGTGCCATAAGGGTCTAAAAGGATATTGGCATATCTCAAAAAACTTGGCCGCCATCGGCCAATCAAATTTGAGCACCCATTAGACAAGGTTAACGGAGGCCGATCGGAACGAAACTCACTGGGCATGTTTGACTCATGGCCCTAAACGTCTGTAAGAATTTTGAAACAAATCGGCCACTAGTTGGCGCTAACGAGTTTTATGGCTCTGTAATCACGTGGTGTTTCACACATCCACACAATATGCATATCATTTGATAGATCTCCTCATGATGAACAACTTTGTTTCAAGAACCATTGCTGTCAATCAAACCGTTCATTAATTATTCACAAATATGTGAAAAACCTACTTTTGCGAACTAGTCCTAGGTTTTTCGCTCAATCTTGATCAAACCACTGCAGCACAGTTCTCCAGACTCTCTAGATCAATAATTATCAAAAAAATGTGGAATTTTGTCCTTTGGGTAGCTATAACGGGGTCATTTACAAAAGGGGCGTGGCCACATATACCCAAAAGCCTATAAAACCTAAACGAAAACTCAAAACTTTACAAAAATTGGTGAGAACATGTGACAGGTGACTCTTAATAAGCATGCAAAGTTTCGTGCAGATCGGACCATAGGTGGCGCTATAACAGTTAAAAAGGCTTCAAATACACAAGCTGTGTATGAAAAAAGGTTTCAAATGGCTAAATAAATGCTAGTATATTAACATAAACACTAAATCTTCATATCATTTGATAGATCTCCTCATGATGAACAACTTTGCCTCAAGAACCATTGCTGTCAATCAAATCGTTCATTAAATATTCACAAATATGTTAAAAACCTACTTTTGCGAACTAGTCCTAGGTTTTTTGCTCAATCTCGATCAAACCACTGCAGTAATATTCTCTGGACTCTGTAGATCAATAATTATCAAAAAAAATTGAATTTTGTCCTTTGGTTAGCTATAACAGGGTCATTTTCAAAAGGGGTGTGGCCACATATACCCAAAAGCCTATAAAACCTAAACGAAAACTCAAAATGTTATGAAAATTGATGAGAACATGTGTCAGATGACTCTTAACAATCATGAAAAGTTTCATGGACATCAGACCATAGGTTGCTCTATACGCTTCAAAAAGACAGGATTTCTATGGTAAATGGTCTCAAATTGTTAAAAAAATGCTCATATATTCACACAAACACTAGATCTGTATATCATATGACAAATCTCCAAATTTTGAACGACTTTGCATACCACCTTAAAGGCCTTAAATGCTCGAACCCCGGTAATTGCTGCTTGCAGCTATATTTAGGGGTTCGAGCGCGTAGCGCTGAAACCCTATTGTAATTGTTAGGATTTTTTTTATTATTATTATTATTATTATTATTATTATTATTATTCTTACCTAGAACTGATCGTGCAGCCCAAACCGTAAGGCCTAGAGAGCTGAAACTTGGTCAGAAGGTAGTAGTCCTCCTCGCTACTCAGGCGCAAAGAACCGGCCCAATCGGCCTAAAGGTGGCGCTACAGCTCAAAAAACTAACTTTTTTTACATTTTTGGCCCTAGCTCATACATTTTTTGTCGTAGACTCAAAAACTTTACATCGCTGCGATCCTTGGGTCGATACGCACAAAAGTGCACTGGCGCAGATTTTTCGTGCGAAGCCCGGTTTTTCCGCAAAATGGCCGAATGTCCGAAACCTACTTTTGCGAACTAGTCCTAGGTTTTTCGCCAGATCGGAACCAAACCAGTGCAGAAATGTTCTCTGGACACTGAATATCAATAATTATCAAAAAAAAGTTGAAATTTTGACTCATCGTTGCGAAGGGGCCCCAAAAAGTTTGTCAGGTGGAGGACCATTTTTACTAAAATGGCTATAACTCATGAACCAAATGAGATATCTTCCCCAAACTCGGTACACATGTGTATAAGCTTAATCTTTGGTCAAATAAAAAAAATTGCACAGCTCTGCCACTTGATGGCGCTATAAGCCTGAAAAAACATAAATTGACTATAACTATGCAATCGTTAGTCTGATCGACCTGAAAATTGGTATGCGGTGTCTCTGTCCTATGTGCCATAAGGGTCTATGAGGACATTGGCGTATCTCAAAAAACATGGCCGCCATCGGCCAACGAAGTTTGAGCACCCATTAGACAAGGTTAACAGAGGCCAATCGGAACGAAACTCACTGGGCATATTCGACTCATGGCCCTAAAGGTCTGTAAGAATTTTGAAACAAATCGGCCACTAGTTGGCGCTAACGAGTTTTTTGCCGCTCTAACGTGCCTCACTCACGTGGTGTTTCACACATCCACACAATATGCATATCATTTGATAGATCTCCACATGCTGAGCAACTTTGCCTCAAGAACCATTGCTGTCAATCAAATCATTCATTAATTATTCACAAATATGTGAAAAACGTACTTTTGCGAACTAGTCCTAGGTTTTTTGGTCAATCTCGATCAAACCACTGCAGTAATATTCTCTGGACTCTCTAGATCAATAATTATCAAAAAAATGTTGAATTTTGTGCTTTGGTCAGCTATAACGGGGTCATTTAGAAAAGGGGCGTGGCCACATATATCCAAAAGCCTATAAAACCTAAACAAAACCTCAAAACTTTACAAAAGTTGGAGAAAACATGTGTCAGATGACTCTTAACAAGCATGTAAAATTTTATGGAGATCGGACCATAGGTGGCGCTATGACATTTAATAAGGCTTCAAAAACACAAAATTTCAAAAATAAATAACCTTAAATTGCTATAACATGCTCATATAATCACAGAAACACAAGATCTTCATACCACATGATAGACCTTCTCATGCTGAGCAACTTTGCCTCAAGAACCATTGCTGTCAATCAAGTCGATTATTACATATTCACAAATATGTGAAAAACCTACTTTTGCGAACTAGTCCTAGGTTATTCACTCAATCTCGATCAAACTACTGCAGCACAGTTCTCCAGACTCCGTAGATCAATAATTATCAAAAAAAAATTAAACTTTTGACTCACGGTCGCAAAGGGGCGCCAAAACGTTCAAAAGAGGCGGGGCCCCTTTTAGTAAAATGGCTATAACATTGGAACAGAATGACATATCATCACCAAACTCGGAACATATATGTAAAATCTCAGCCTTTGGTCAAATCCAAAAAATTGCGGAGCTTGACCACTTGGTGGCGCTATAATAGAGAAAAAACATAAAAATGGCTATAACTTCGCAACTGTCAGTCCAATCAACCTGAAAATTGGCATGCAGTGTCTCTGTCCAATGTGCCATAAGGGTCTATGAGGACATTGGCGTATCTCAAAAAACATGGCCGCCATCGACCTATGAATTTTGAGCACCTATTAGACAAGGTTAACGGAGGCCGATAGGAACTAAACTCACTGGGCATGTTCGACTCATGGTCCTAAAGGTCTGTAAGAATTTTGAAACAAATCGGCCACTAGTTGGCGCTAACGAGTTTTATGGCTCTGTAATCACGTGGTGTTTCACAAATCCACATAATATGCATATCATTTGATAGATCTCCTCATGATAAACAACTTTGCCTCAAGAACCATTGCTGTCAATCAAACGGTTCATTAATTATTCACAAATATGTGAAAAACCTACTTTTGCGAACTAGTCCTAGGTTTTTCGCTCAATCTCGATCAAACCACTGAAGTAATGTTCTCTGGACTCTCTAGATCAATAATTATCAAAAAAATGTTGAATTTTGTCCTTCGGTTAGCTGTAATGGGGCCATTTACAATAGGGGCTTGGCCACATATACCCAAAAGCTTATAAAACCAAAACGAAAACTCAAAACTTTACGAAAATTGGAGAAAACATGTGTCAGATGACTCTTAAGAAGCATGCAAAGTTTCATGGAGATCGGAGCATAGGTGGCGCAATAACAGTTAAAAAGGCTTTAAAAACAAGATTTCTATGGTAAATGGCCTCAAATTGTTAAAAAATGCTCATCTATTCACACAAACACTAGATCTTACGCTTACATCTGTATGATATATCGTCTCATTCTGAACAAATGTGCATACCACCTCAAAGGCCCTAAATGCTCGAACCCCGGTAATTGCTGCTTGCAGCTATATTTAGGGGTTCGAGTGCGTAGCACTGAAACCCTATTGTAATTGTAAGGATTTTTTTTATTATTATTATTATTATTATTATTTTCCGCTAAAACTGATCGTGCAGACCAAACCGTAAGTCCTAGAGAGCTGAAACTTGGGCAAAAGGTAGAGCTCCCCGTGGGGACGTTCTGACAAAGTCTCGCCCAAATCGGCCTAAAGGTGGTGCTACAGCGCAAAAAACAAAAAATTTTTACATTTTTGGCCCTAGCTCGTACAATTTTTGTCGTAGACTCAAAAACTTTACATTGTTGCAATCCTTGGGTCAATACGCACAAAAGTGCACAGGTGCAATTTGGGCTCTAGGACGTACCGTTTTTCCGCAAAATGGCCGAATGTCCGAAACCTACTTTTGCGAACTAGGCCTAGGTTTTTCACCCGATCGGAACCAAACCAGTGCAGAAATGTTCTCTGGACACTGAATATGAATAATTATCAAAAAAAGTTGAAATTTTGACTCATCGTTGCGAAAGGGCCCCAAAAGGTTTGTCAGGTGGAGGGCCATTTTTACTAAAATGGCTATAACTCATGAACCAAATGAGATATCTTCACCAAACTCGGTACACATGTGTATAAGCACAATCTTTGGTCAAATAAAAAAAAAATGCTCAGCTCTGCCACTTGGTGGCGCTATAAGCCTGAAAAAACATAAAAATGACTATAACTATGCAATCGTTAGTCCGATCGACTTGAAAATTGGTATGCAGTGTCTCTGTCCAATGTGCCATAAGGGCCTATGAGGACATTGGCGTATCTCAAAAAACATGGCTGCCATTGGCCAATGAAGTTTGAGCACCTATTAGACAAGGGTAACGAAGGTCAATCGGAATGAATCTCACTGGGCATGTTCGACTCATGGCCCTAAACGTCTGTAAGAATTTTGAAAGAAATCGGTCACTAGTTGGCGCTAACGAGTTTTATGGCTCTGTAATCACGTGGTGTTTCACACATCCACACAATATGCATATCATTTGATAGATCTCCGCATGATGAACAACTTTGCCTCAAGAACCATTGCTGTCAATCAAACCGTTCATTAATTATTCACAAATATGTGAAGAACCTACTTTTGCGAACTAGTCCTAGGGTTTTTGCTCAATCTCGATCAAACCACTGCAGCGCAGTTCTCCAGACTCTCTAGATCAATAATTATCAAAAAAATGTGGAATTTTGTCCTTTGGGTAGCTATAACGGGGTCATTTAGAAAAGGGGCGTGGTCACATATACCCAAAAGCCTATCAAACCTAAACAAACACTCAAACCTTTACAAAAGTTGG
>VONZ01002893.1:0-14800 GCA_012976165.1 Labeo catla | reverse complement strand
GCGAACTAGTACTAGGTTTTTCGCTCAATCTCGATCAAACCACTTCAGCGCAGTTCTCCAGACTCTCTAGATCAATAATTATCAAAAAAATGTGGAATTTTGTCCTTTGGGTAGCTATAACGGGGTCATTTAGAAAAGGGGCGTGGTCACATATACCCAAAAGCCTATCAAACCTAAACAAACACTCAAAACTTTACAAAAGTTGGAGAAAACATGTGTCAGATGCCTCTTAACAAGCATGCAAAGTTTCGTGAAGATCGGACCATAGGTGGCGCTATAACAGTTAAAAAGGCTTCAAAAACACAAGGTGTGTATGGTAATTGGCTTCAAATGGCTAAATACATGCTCAAATATTCACACAAACACTAGATCTTCATATCATTTGATAGATCTCCTCATGATGAACACCTTTGCCTCAATAACCATTGCTGTCAATCAAACCGTTCATTAATTATTCACAAATATCTTAAAATACTTTACTTGAGACTAGTCACGGTTTTGTAGTCTACCGATCAGAAACTACTGCAGTAATTCTCTGGACTCTCTAGATCAATAATTATCAACAAAATGTTGAATTTTGTCCTTCGGTTAACTATAACAGGGTCATTTACAACAGGGGCGTGGCCACATATACCCAAAAGCCTATCAAAACTAAAGAAAAACTCAAAACGTTACGAAAATTGGTGAAAACATGTGTCAGATGATTCTTAACAAGCATGCAAAGTTTCGCGAAGATCGGACCATAGGTGGCGCTATAAGAGTTAAAAAGGCTTCAAAACACAAGCTGTGTATGGTAAATGGCAAATGACAAACTGTTCATTGCTTAAGTCTTTTAAAAACATATATTCATTTAAACAAAATAAAAAAAAAAAAAACATTCAATAAAGGAGACAGTGTCTCACTTCATTAAGACTTGTTTGACTATTGAAATTTCCTGAATGAATGATTTAATGACATACCTTTTTTTTTAAACGGGCAGTTGTCGCCACCTCCTGGCGGAAGAGGATAAGCTTTACAATAGATACACGTGTTAAAATACTTTCGTTTTTATCGCTACTGTAGACAATAAGTGTTTATACCCAAACTATAAACTTTTATCCCAGTACTTCTATTATTTAAATATCTGTAACACAGAAATAATGATTATAATGTGTTTGAAAAGACTGTTTGTGTTGCTCTTTCTGCGTTCACATTTACTCCGACCTTCTGATTCATTAACATGGCAGCGACAAAACCTGCTTCTCACGCTCCACTGACACTGGCGATGTGAAACAGTCCTAATAGACATAGATAACTCGTTGTCATTTAGGAATAAGATTGCATGGGTGTTTGAATCGACACCTCAATATTTTAAGGATTAATAGTGCAGCTCTAATGTAAACATGGCAAAATGTTGTGGGAGGATACTGTCACGAGATCTCGCGAAATCCGACTGGGCTCGTCACATCCCTACCATTTAGATAGCCACTTAATAATAAGATCATGATCTACTGTACCCGAGTCTATAAAACCTAAAAGAAAAGAAAATTTCACAAACCTAAGTCAAATCATCATCATATGATTCTAAACCAGCCTGCATTTTAAAGACATCAGGCAAAAAAAAGGCAATGTAACAGTTATAAAGCTCAAAAACTATGCATCGCTCTTTAAAATGTCATGAAATTACAACTATAACCACTAGATGGCAGTAGAAGATCACTAATGGCTCATTGAAATGAACAGTGCTATTCACAGATTTTCCATTTATTTCAATTCATGCAAAGACTAAATCACTGTTATAACATTTCAAATCACATTTAGTCAAAGTTTAACACTTCATTTAACCACATATATCATATTTGACAATAATACAAGATTATGATTACAGTGAAACCTGAAAATTATATATAAAATCTTAAAAAGACTTGCACTAAACATTTTGTCACCTACCATTTAATACACAAATCTCTTATGTGCAACAAAATGTGTGCAGTAATGCTTAATGAACATTAATGTAACAGTTTAACTATTTAATTTCTGTTTTTGAGTGTATTCTCCATCATGGATGTGGCCACATAATAAGATGATCATGAGCTACTGTACCCAAAAGTCTATAAAACCTAAAAGAAAACAAAATTTCACAAACCTAAGTAAAATCATCATCATACGATTTTAAACAAACATACATTTCATAGACATTAGGCAAAAAAGGCCATGTAAATAAAGCTTAAAAGTAATGGATCTCTCTTTAAAACGTGAAATTGCAACTATAACCACTAGATGGCAGTAGAAGACCACTAATGGGTCACTGAAATGACTAGAACAGTGCATTTTCATGGTTTCAAGCTTTAATTTCATACAAAGATGATACTAAATCAATGTTATATCATTTCAAATCACATTTAGTAAACCTTTACCACTTCATTTATACAGATGTATTACATTTGACAATTATGCAAGATTATGATTACAGTGAAACCTGAAAATGATATATAAACTCTTAAAAACATAAGACTTACAGTAAGCATTTTGTCACCTACTATTTATGACCAAAATCTCTTATGTGCAACAAAATGTGTATGTGTATGTGTGTGTGTGTGTGTGTGTGTGTGTGTGTGTAATAATGCTTAATGAACTTTAATATAAGAGTTTAACTATTTAATTTTCTGTGTTTGTGTGTTTGTGATTGTATTGTCCATCATAGATGTGCTGCACTACATCCTAAAACCATAGCAACCATAGCATCGGATCATAGGTGGCGCTATAACAGTTAAAAAGGCTTCAAAAACACAACATTTCTATTGTAATTGGCCTCGAATTGCTAAAAAATGCTCATTTTTTCACACAGACACTAGATATTCATACCATATGATAGATCTCCTCATTCTCAACATTTTTTTGTCTAAGATCATTGCTGTCAATCCAACTGTTCTTTAAAGATGTTCTTTAAATCTACTGTACCTAAAAGCCTAATATTTTTAAAAGAAAGCTTGCAACGTCTCAAAACTGTGAAAAAAATGACAAATAATCTCATTCTAAACAAATATGCAAATTTTAAGAGAGACTGGGCAAAAATAACACTACAATAGTTATGATGTTTAAAATCTCAGTGTTTGTATGAGACATTGCATGAAATTGCAATAATAACCACTAGATGTCAGTAGAAGACCACTAATGGGCTTATTCAGCTGAACACAACTGCTTTTAATAGGTTTGATGATCGAATAACAGTGATTTTATAAGTGTTAAAACATTTAAAATCACATTTAGGAAAAGCTTACAATTTTGTTCATACAGACATATCAGTTTTTTACAATTATGCCACATTATGATTACAGTGAAATCTGAAAAAGACACAAACTGTTACAAAGAGAATACTTGCAAGTAAAAGTGTTGGCCCATATCATTTATTTCAAATATCTGTACAAGAAAATGTGGATGCATGTATGTCTCTGTGTGTGTAAACATATTTATTCAGTATTAATATATTAGTTTAAACTTTTCGTTTCTGTGTGTGTATTTCTGTGAGCATATTGTCCATTTTGGATGTGTTTTACTGTCAGCCATGAATCCAGGGTGGCCTAGACCCTAAGCATACCACCTTAAAGACCTTAAAATGCTCGAACCCCGATAATTGCTGCTTGCAGCTATATTTAGGGGTTCGAGTGCGTAGCACTGAAACCCTATTGTAATTGTAAGGATTTTTTTTATTATTATTATTATTATTATTATTTTCCGCTAAAACTGATCGTGCAGACCAAACCGTAAGGCCTAGAGAGCTGAAACTTGGGCAAAAGGTAGAGCTCCCCGTGGGGACGTTCTGACAAAGTCTCGCCCAAATCGGCCTAAAGGTGGCGCTACAACGCAAAAAACAAAAATTTTTTACATTTTTGGCCCTAGCTCGTACAATTTTTGTCGTAGACTCAAAAACTTTACATTGTTGCAATCAATACAGGTCCAATACACTTCACTTTGAGGTTTTGCAATTGTGAATCTCCTAGGGCGTGCGGTTTTCCGCAAAATGGCCGAATGTCCGAAACCTACTTTTGCGAACTAGTCCTAGGTGTTTCACCCGATCGGAACCAAACCAGTGCAGAAATGTTCTCTGGACACTGAATATGAATAATTATCAAAAAAAGTTGAAATTTTGACTCATCGTTGCGAAAGGGCCCCAAAAAGTTTGTCAGGTGTAGGGCCATTTTTACTAAAATGGCTATAACTCATGAACCAAATGAGATATCTTCACCAAACTCGGTACACATGTGTATAAGCACAATCTTTGGTCAAATAAAAAAAATTGCTCAGCTCTGCCACTTGGTGGCGCTATAAGCCTGAAAAAACATAAAAATGACTATAACTATGCAATCGTTAGTCCGATCGACTTGAAAATTGGTATGCCGTGTCTCTGTCCAATGTGCCATAAGGGTCTATGAGGACATTGGCGTATCTCAAAAAACATGGCTGCCATTGGCCAATGAAGTTTGAGCACCTATTAGACAAGGTTAACGAAGGTCAATCGGAATGAATCTCACTGGGCATGTTCGACTCATGGCCCTAAACGGCTGTAAGAATTTTGAAAGAAATCGGTCACTAGTTGGCGCTAACGAGTTTTATGGCTCTGTAATCACGTGGTGTTTCACACATCCACACAATATGCATATCATTTGATAGAGCTCCTCATGATGAACAACTTTGCCTCAAGAACCATTGCTGTCAATCAAACCGTTCATTAATTATTCACAAATATGTGAAGAACCTACTTTTGCGAACTAGTCCTAGGTTTTTTGCTCAATCTCGAGCAAACCACTGCAGCGCAGTTCTCCAGACTCTCTAGATCAATAATTATCAAAAAAATGTGGAATTTTGTCCTTTGGGTAGCTATAACGGGGTCATTTAGAAAAGGGGCGTGGTCACATACACCCAAAAGCCTATCAAACCTAAACAAACACTCAAAACTTTACAAAAGTTGGAGAAAACATGTGTCAGATGACTCTTAACAAGCATGCAAAGTTTCGTGAAGATCGGACCATAGGTGGCGCTATAACAGTTAAAAGGCTTCAAAAACACAAGGTGTGTATGGTAAATGGCTTCAAATGGCTAAATACATGCTCAAATATTCACACAAACACTAGATCTTCATATCATTTGATAGATCTCCTCATGATGAACACCTTTGCCTCAAGAACCATTGCTGTCAATCAAACCGTTCATTAATTATTCACAAATATCTTAAAAACCTACTTTTGCGAACTAGTCCTAGGGTTTTTGCTTAATCTCGATCAAACTACTGCAGTAATATTCTCTGGACTCTCTAGATCAATAATTATCAACAAAATGTTGAATTTTGTCCTTCGGTTAACTATAACAGGGTCATTTAAAACAGGGGCGTGGCCACATATACCCAAAAGCCTATCAAAACTAAAGAAAAACTCAAAACGTTACGAAAATTGGTGAAAACATGTGTCAGATGATTCTTAACAAGCATTCAAAGTTTCGCGAAGATCGGACCATAGGTGGCGCTATAACAGTTAAAAAGGCTTCAAAAACACAAGCTGTGTATGGTAAATGGCAAATGACAAACTGTTCATTGCTTAAGTCTTTTAAAAACATATATTCATTTAAAAAAAATAAAAAAAAAAAAAACATTCAATAAAGGAGACAGTGTCTCACTTCATTAAGACTTGTTTGACTATTGAAATTTCCTGAATGAATGATTTAATGACATACCTTTTTTTTTTAACGGGCAGTTGTCGCCACCTCCTGGCGGAAGAGGATAAGCGTGACAATAGATACACGTGTTAAAATACTTTCGTTTTTATCGCTACTGTAGACAATAAGTGGTTATGCCCAAACTATAAACTTTTATCCCAGTACTTCTATTATTTAAATATCTGTAACACAGAAATAATCATTATAATGTGGTTGAAAAGACTGTTTGTGTTGCTCTTTCTGCGTTCACATTTACTCCGATCTTCTGATTCATTAACATGGCAGCGCCAAAACCTGCTTTTCACGCTCCACTGACACTGGCGATGTGAAACAGTCCTAATAGACAAAGATAACGTGTTGTCATTTAGGAATAAGATCGCTTGGGTGTTTGAATCGACACCTCAATATTTTAAGGATTAATAGTGCAGCTCTAATGTAAACACGGCAAAATGTTGTGGGAGGATACTGTCACGAGATCTCGAGAAATCCGACTGGTCTCGTCACATCCCTACCATTTAGATAGCCACTTAATAATAAGATCATGATCTACTGTACCCGAGTCTATAAAACCTAAAAGAAAAGAAAATTTCACAAACCTAAGTCAAATCATCATCATATGATTCTAAACCAGCCTGCATTTTAACGACATCAGGCAAAAAAAGGCAATGTAACAGTTATAAAGCTCAAAAACTATGCATCGCTCTTTAAAATGTCTTGAAATTACAACTTCACCGGCACTGAATGAGAGGTGAAGACCACTAATGGCTCATTGGCGAACGAGATTGCTATTCACAGATTTTTGGCATTTTATTTCCAATTCGTACAAGGGCCAATGACTGTTTATAACTTTGTTTCCAAAATCCACATTTAGTCAAAGGTTAACACTTCATTTAAAGCGCATATATATCATATTTGATGGCAGCACAAGATTGATTACCGTGCGAAACCTAGAAAATTATACTCTCAAATCATACCAAAGACTTGCGCTAGGCATTTTGTCACCTACCATTTTAATACACAAATCTGTAATGCAACATAGAATGTATTGCGAGAAGTAATGCTTAAATGAACATTAATGTAACGAGTTTAACTATTTAATTTCTGTTTGTGAGTGTATTCTCCGGCATCATGGATGTGGCCACATAATAGGAAGGTGATCATGAGCTACTATTGCAAAGTCATAAAACCCTAGAAACAAATTCCACGAAACCCTAAAGTAAAATCATCATCATGCAGTTTAGAAACAAACCTTATACATTTCCTAGACATTAGGCAAAGAAGGCCATGTAACGAGTTGCCAAAAGCTTAAAGTAATGGATCTCTCTTTGAAAAGCATTGAAATTACGCAGCCTATAACCACTAGATGGCAGTAGAGACCATAATGGGTCACTGAAATTGAGATGCGATGGGCATTCATGGACTTAGAAAAACTTTGAGAATTTCAGCCTAAAGATGATGCTAAATCAGTATCATTTTGCAGATGCATTTAGTAAAACTTACCACTTCGGTATACAGATGTATTACATTTGACGAATTATGCAAATTATGATTACAGTGAAACCACAGAATAATATAAACTCTTAAAAACATAAGACTTACAGTAAGCATTTTGTCACCTACTATTTATGACCGAAATCTCTTATGTGCAACAAAATGTGTGTGTGTGTGTGGGTGCGTAATAATGCTTAATGAACTTTAATATAATAGTTTAACTATTTCATATTCTGTGTTTGTGATTGTATTGTCCATCATAGATGTGCTGTAGTGTTAGCCATATATTTTGGGTTGGACTACATCCTAAAACCATATCAACCATAGCATCGGATCATAGGTGGCGCTATAACAGTTAAAAAGGCTTCAAAAACACAACATTTCTATTGTAATTGGCCTCGAATTGCTAACAAATGCTCATTTTTTCACACAAACACTAGATCTTCATACCATATGATAGATCTCCTCATTCTCAACAATTTTTTTGTCTAAGACCATTGCTGTCAATCCAACTGTTCTTTAAATATGTTCTTTAAATGTACTGTACCCAAAAGCCTAAAATTTTTAAAAGAAAGCTTGCAACGTCTCAAAACTGTGACAAAAATGACAAATAATCTCATTCTAAACAAATATGCAAAATTTAAGAGAGACTGGGCAAAAATAACACTATAATAGTTATGATGTTTAAAATCTCAGTGTTTGTGTGAGACATTGCATGAAATTGCAATAATAACCACTAGATGTCAGTAGAAGACCACTAATGGGCTTATTCAGCTGAACACAACTGCTTTTAATAGGTTTGATGATCGATTAACACTTATAAAATCACTGTTATAACATTTAAAATCACATTTAGGCAAAGCTTAAAATTTTGTTCATACAGACATATCAGGTTTTTACAATTATGCCACATTATGATTACAGTGAAATCTGAAAAAGACACAAACTGTTACAAAGAGAATACTTGCAAGTAAAAGTGTTGGCCCATATCATTTATTTCAAATATCTGTACAAGAAAATGTGTATGCATGTATGGCTCTGTGTGTGTAAACATATTTATTCAGTATTAATATATTAGTTTAAACTTTTCGTTTCTGTGTGTGTATTTCTGTGAGCATATTGTCCATTTTGGATGGGTTTTACTGTCAGCCATGAATCCAGGTTGGCCTAGACCCTAAGCATACCACCTTAAAGACCTTAAAATGCTCGAACCCCGATAATTGCTGCTTGCAGCTATATTTAGGGGTTCGAGTGCGTAGCACTGAAACCCTATTGTAATTGTTAGGATTTTTAGGGGTTCGAGCGCGTAGCGCTGAAACCCTATTGTAATTGTTAGGATTTTTTTTATTATTATTATTATTAGGGGTTCGAGCGCGTAGCGCTGAAACCCTATTGTAATTGTTAGGATTTTTTTTATTATTATTATTATTATTATTATTATTATTATTATTCTTCCCTAGAACTGATCGTGCAGCCCAAACCGGAAGGCCTAGAGAGCTGAAACTTGGTCAGAAGGTAGTAGTCCTCCTCGCTACTCAGGCGCAAAGAACCGGCCCAATCGGCCTAAAGGTGGCGCTACAGCGCCAAAAACTAACTTTTTTTACATTTTTGGCCCTAGCTCGTACATTTTTTGTCGTAGACTCAAAAACTTTACATCGTTGCGATCCTTGGGTCAATACGCACAAAAGTGTACTGGCGCAGATTTTTCGTACGAAGCCCGGTTTTTCCGCAAAATGGCGCTATGTCTGAAACCTACTTTTGCGAACTAGTCCTAGGTTTTTCGCCCGATCGGAACCAAACCAGTGCAGAAATGTTCTCTGGACAGTGAATATCAATAATTATCAAAAAAAAGTTTAAATTTTGACTCACGGTCGAATAGGAATGCCAAAACGTTCTATGCTAACATTACCAAATTCTTACATTTGGCTATAACTTTTGAATGGAATGAGATATCTACACCAAACTCGGTACACATGTGTATAAGCTCAATCTTTGGTCAAATAACAAAAATTGCACAGCTCTGCCACTTGGTGGCGCTATAAGCCTGAAAAAACATAAAAATGACTATAACTATGCAATCATTGGTCCGATCGACCTGAAAATTGGTATGCAGTGTCTCTGTCCAATGTGCCATAAGGGTCTATGAGGACATTGGCGTATCTCAAAAAACATGGCCGCCATCGGCCAACGAAGTTTGAGCACCTATTAGACAAGGTTAACGGAGGTCGATCGGAACGAAACTCACTGGGCATGTTCGACTCATGGCCCTAAAGGTCTGTAAGAATTTTGAAAGAAATCGGCCACTAGTTGGCGCTAACGACTTTTTTGCATCTCTAACATGCCTCACTCGCGTGGCGTTTCACACATCCACACAATATGCATATCATTTGATAGATCTCCACATGATGAACAACTTTGCCTCAAGAACCATTGCTGTCAATCAAACCGTTCATTAATTATTCACAAATATGTGAAAAACATACTTTTGCGAACTAGTCCTAGGTTTTTCACTCAATTTCGATCAAACCAATGCAGTAATATTCTCTGGACTCTCTAGATCAATAATTATCAAAAAAATCTTGAATTTTGTCCTTCGATTAGCTATAACGGGGTCATTTAGAAAAGGGGTGTGACCAAAAATACCCAAAAGCCTATAAAACCTCAACCAAAACTCAAAACTTTATGAAAATTGGTGAAAACCTGTCTCAGATGACTCTTAACAAGCATGCAAAGTTTCGTGAAGATCGGACCATAAGTGGCGCTATAACAGTTAAATAGGCTTTAAAAACAAGATTTCTATGCTAAATGGCCTCAAATTGTTAAAAATGCTCATCTATTCACAGAAACACTAGATCTTACACTTATATCTGTATGATATATCCCCTCGTTCTGAACAACTTTGCAAAGCACCTTAAAAGCCTTATTTGCTCGAACCCCGGTAATTGCTGCTTGCAGCTATATTTATTAGGGGTTCGAGCGCGTAGCGCTGAAACCCTATTGTAATTGTTAGGATTTTTTTTATTATTATTATTATTATTATTATTATTATTATTATTATTATTCTTCCCTAGAACTGATCGTGCAGCCCAAACCGTAAGGCCTAGAGAGCTGAAACTTGGTCAGAAGGTAGTAGTCCTCCTCGCTACTCAGGTGCAAAGAACCGGCCCAATCGGCCTAAAGGTGGCGCTACAGCGCAAAAAACTAACTTTTTTTACATTTTTGGCCCTAGCTCATACATTTTTTGTCGTAGACTCAAAAAATTTACATCGTTGCAATCCTTGGGTCAATACGGACAAAAGTGCACTGGCGCAGATTTTTCGTACGAAGCCCGGTTTTTCCGCAAAATGGCCGAATGTCCGAAACCTACTTTTGCGAACTAGTCCTAGGTTTTTCGCCCGATCGGAACCAAACCAGTGCAGAAATGTTCTCTGGACACTGAATATCAATAATTATCAAAAAAAAGTTGAAATTTTGACTCATCGTTGCGAAGGGGCCCCAAAAAGTTTGTCAGGTGGAGGACCATTTTTACTAAAATGGCTATAACTCAGGAACAAATGGCATATCGTTACGAAACTTGACACACTTATGTACAAGCTCAATCTTTGGTCAAATAAAAAAAATTGCACAGCTCTGCCACTTGGTGGCGCTAAAAGCCTGAAAAACAATAAAATGACTATAACTATGCAATCGTTAGTCCGATCGACCTGAAAATTGGTATGCAGGGTCTCTGTCCAATGTGCCATAAGGGTCTATGAGGACATTGGCGTATCTCAAAAAACATGGCTGCCATCGGCCAATGAAGTTTGAGCACCCATTAGACAAGGTTAACGAAGGTCAATCGGAACGAAACTCACTGGGCATGTTCGACTCATGGCCCTAAAGGTCTGTAAGAATTTTGAAAGAAATCGGCCACTAGTTGGCGCTAACGACTTTTTTGCCCCTCTAACATGCCTCACTCGCGTGGCGTTTCACACATCCACACAATATGCATATCATTTGATAGATCTCCACATGCTGAGCAACTTTGCCTCAAGAACCATTGCTGTCAATCAAATCATTCAATAATTATTCACAAATATGTGAAAACCCTACTTTTGCGAACTAGTCCTAGGTTTTTCGCTCAATCTCGATCAAACCACTGCAGCGCAGTTCTCCAGACTCTCTAGATCAATAATTATCAAAAAAATGTGGAATTTTGTCCTTTGGGTAGCTATAACGGGGGCATTTAGAAAAGGGGCGTGGCCACATATACCCAAAAGCCTATCAAACCTAAACCAAAACTCAAAACTTTACAAAAGTTGGAGAAAACATGTGTCAGATGACTCTTAACAAGCATGTAAAATTTCATGGAGATGGGACCATAGGTGGCGCTATGACAGTTAAAAAGGCTTCAACAACACGAAATTTCAAAAGTAAATTGCCTTAAATTGATATAACATGCTCATATAATCACAGAAACACTAGAACTTCATACCATATGATAGATCTGCTCATGCTGAGCAACTTTGCCTCAAGAACCATTGCTGTCAATCAAGTCGTTTATTACATATTCACAAATATGTGAAAACCCCCCTTTTGCGAACTAGTCCTAGGTTATTCACTCGATCTCGATCAAACCACTGCAGCACAGTTCTCCAGGCTCCCTAGATCAATAATTATGAAAAAAAAGTTAAAATTTTGACTCACAGTCGCAAAGGGGCGCCAAAACGTTCAAAAGAGGCGGGGCCACTTTTAGTAAAAAGGCTATAACTTTGGAACAGAATGACATATCATCACCAAACTCAGAACACTTATGTAAAAGCTCAGCCTTTGGTCAAATCCAAAAAATTGCGGAGCTTGACCACTTGGGGGCGCTATAATAGAGAAAAAATATAAAAATGGCTATAACGTCGCAAACGTCAGTCCAATCAACCTGAAAAATGGTATGCAGTGTCTCTGTCCAATGTGCCATAAGGGTCTATGAGAACATTGGCGTATCTAAAAAAACATGGCCGCCATCGACCTATGAATTTTGAGCACCTATTAGACAAGGTTAACTGAGGCCGATCGGAACAAAACTCACTGGGCATGTTCGACTCATGGTCCTAAAGGTCTGTAAGAACTTTAAAAGAAATCGGCCACTAGTTGGCGCTAACGAATTTCTTGCCTCTGTAATCACGTGGTGTTTCCCACATCCACACAATATGCATATCACTTGATAGATCTCCTCATGATGAACAACTTTGCCTCAAGAACCATTGCTGTCAATCAAACCGTTCATTAATTATTCACAAATATGTGAAAAACCTACTTTTGCGAACTAGTCCTAGGGTTTTCACTCAATCTCGATCAAACCACTGCAGTAATGTTCTCTGGACTCTCTAGATCAATAATTATCAAAAACATGTTGAATTTTGTCCTTTGGTTAGCTATAACGGGGTCATTTACAAAAGGGGAGGGGCCACATATATCCAAAAGCCTATAAAACCTAAACAAAAACTCAAAACGTTATGAAAATTGGAGCAATCATGTGTCAGATGATTCTTAACAAGCATGCAAAGTTTCATGGAGATCGGAGCATAGGTGGCGCTATAACAGTTAAAAAGGCTTTAAAAACAAGATTTCTATGGTAAATGGCCTCAAATTGTTAAAAATGCTCATCTATTCACACAAACACTAGATCTTACACTTCTGTCTGTATGATATATCACCTCATTCTGAACAAATTTGCATACCACCTCAAAGGCCTTAAATGCTCGAACCCCGGTAATTGCTGCTTGCAGCTATATTTATTATTATTATTCTTCTCCGGTAAAACTGATCGTGCAGCCCAAACCGTAAGGCCTAGAGAGCGGAAACTTGGTCAGATCGTAGTAGTCTTGCTCGCTACTCAGATACAAAGTCTCGCCCAAATCGGCCTAAAGGTGGCGCTACAGCGCAAAAAACTAACTTTTTTTACATTTTTGGCCCTAGCTCGTACATTTTTTGTCGTAGACTCAAAAAATTTACATCGTTGCGCTCCTTGGGTCAATACGCACAAAAGTGCACTGGCGCAGATTTTTCGTACGAAGCCCGGTTTTTCCGCAAAATGGCCGAATGTCCGAAACCTACTTTTGCGAACTAGTCCTAGGTTTTTCGCCCGATCGGAACCAAACCAGTGCAGAAATGTTCTCTTGACACTGAATATCAATAATTATCAAAAAAAAGTTGAAATTTTGACTCATCGTTGCGAAGGGGCCCCAAAAAGTTTGTCAGGTGGAGGACCATTTTTACTAAAATGGCTATAACTCAGGAACCAAATGGCATATCATTACGAAACTTGACACACTTATGTACAAGCTCAATCTTTGGTCAAATAAAAAAAATTGCACAGCTCTGCCACTTGGTGGCGCTAAAAGCCTGAAAAACAATGAAATGACTATAACTATGCAATCGTTAGTCCGATCGACCTGAAAATTGGTATGCAGTGTCTCTGTCCAATGTGCCATAAGGGTCTATGAGGACATTGGCGTATCTCAAAAAACATGGCTGCCATCGGCCAATGAAGTTTGAGCACCCATTAGACAAGGGTAACGAAGGTCAATCGGAACGAAACTCACTGGGCATGTTCGACTCATGGCCCTAAAGGTCTGTAAGAATTTTGAAAGAAATCGGCCACTAGTTGGCGCTAACGCCTTTTTTGCCTCTCTAACATGCCTCACTCGCGTGGCGTTTCACACATCCACACAATATGCATATCATTTGATAGATCTCCACATGCTGAGCAACTTTGCCTCAAGAACCATTGCGGTCAATCAAATCATTCAATAATTATTCACAAATATGTGAAAAACCTACTTTTGCGAACTAGTCCTAGGTTTTTCGCTCAATCTCGATCAAACCACTGCATCGCAGTTCTCCAGACTCTCTAGATCAATAATTATCAAAAAAATGTGGAATTTTGTCCTTTGGGTAGCTATAACGGGGTCATTTAGAAAAGGGGCGTGGCCACATATACCCAAAGGCCTATCAAACCTAAACAAAAACTCAAAACTTTACAAAAGTTGGAGAAAACATGTGTCAGATGACTCTTAACAAGCATGTAAAATTTCATGAAGATCGGACCATAGGTGGAGCTATGACAGTTAAAAAGGCTTCAACAACATGAAATTTCAAAAGTAAATTGCCTTAAATTGCTATAACATGCTCATATAATCACAGAAACACTAGAACTTCATACCATATGATAGATCTCCTCATGCTGAGCAACTTTGCCTCAAGAACCATTGCTGTCAATCAAGTCTTTTATTAAATATTCACAAATATGTGAAAAACCCACTTTTGCGAACTAGTCTTAGGTTATTCACTCGATCTCGATCAAACCACTGCAGCACAGTTCTCCAGACTCCCTAGATCAATAATTATCAAAAAAAGTTAAACTTTTGACTCACAGTCGCAAAGGGGCGCCAAAACGTTCAAAAGAGGCGGGGCCACTTTTAGTAAAAAGGCTATAACTTTGGAACAGAATGACATATCATCACCAACCTCAGAACACTTATGTAAAAGCTCAGCCTTTGGTCAAATCCAAAAAATTGCGGAGCTTGACCACTTGGGGGCGCTATAATAGAGAAAAAATATAAAAATGGCTATAACGTCGCAACCG
>VONZ01002892.1:0-34157 GCA_012976165.1 Labeo catla | reverse complement strand
GGTGTAAATCGGAAGCGGCACCTAGTCCCTAAGGAACGAAATATTAGGATAGAGACTTCCAGAATATTCAAATATCTAAATTATTATACAGAAAAAATAGCCGTGATCAGCAAATTACAGAATACAAACCAGAATTAACAAATTATTCATAATTGGAGTCAGACTAAATTAATTATGGAGTCAGATTTTTGTTTGGAAACTAAATTTTAATATTTCAAGGTAATTTTTACAGAAGTGCCGTAAAAGACCTACACACAAGAAACCTTCAGCTCAACCACTAGACTTGCCGTTGCAGGAGGAGCCTTAAAAAAGTAAGAACTGGGAAGTACGTTGGCACATTTCGGAAGCTGAATGCTAGTGACTGAGTGGATGAGTGTGATGTCGCTTTCAGCATGCTTAAGGAGAAGTTGTTGAATTGTGTTTTTCTTGCACATCCAGATTTCTCAAAGCCACTGATTCTCTCCATCGATGCGTCTCTAGATGGGCTTGGCGCCGTGATTTCCCCAGTCCCAACAGGGGAAGAATTAGTGAGACCCATTGCCTTTGCCAGCAAGACCTTGAGTGCATCACAGAAAAAGTATCCTGCTCACAGGCTTGAGTTTCTGGCTTGAAGTGGAGTGTGCGCGAAAAGTTCTGCCACTGGCTCAAAGTGCACACCTTTACAGTTTGGAGTGACAACAATTTACTAACGTACATCATGTCTAAGCCAAAACTTGATGCTTGTGAACAAAGATGGGTTTCAAAACTAGCCCCTTAGTCTTTTGATATTAAACATATCGCAGAAACAAAGAATGTGGTGGCTGATACTTTGAGCAGAGATCCATTTGCGAGTACAGTTAGTCACAGACTCATGAATGAGAGTTACAGCCATCTACTCACTGAAGCTGATGCCGTTAAGGAAGAAGGTATACAGGATGTGTTTCGCTTGAAGGTTGAGTGCCACAAGCTTAATGATCGTGTGGGATGTCAGTCGAGTTACATGCAACTTTGTGACTCAGTAGCCGTCAAGACAATAAATGAATCAAAGAATTTAATATCTGTCGATGAACAGTCACAACAAGAAGAGGATGACAGTGGTGAAACTTACAGTGTTAATTCCATTCCAGACAGTCAAAGCCAGATTCTCTCTGATGAGGCAATGGGCCCTGGTATTTCTAACATGACTAATCCAGATGCTGATGACTCAGTCAGTGAGGATGTGTCGATAACAGGTCACGAACAAGGCAAAATTACAACACGGGCTGGTAGAGTCATAAAGAGGGTGAAACGTCTAATAGAGACCATGGCCCAAATGACAAAAATTCCTGAAAAAGCCTCAGTCAGTTTTAAGTTTGTTTTAATTCTAACCTTTTGAGATGAGTTTACTTTTTTTCTCTTTATCCCTTGTTCAACTTGGGAGATATTTTTTTTATCATTAAGTCGCACATAAGACACTTTATGTTAGTGAGGACTAAGTGTGGTATGGTGTACTTGGCAACATACTTTACTAAAAGGTTTTGAGGCCTGATCACCGTCAAAGTTTGTGTGAATAATAAGAAGCATGTATTTTTTTTTGAAGAGAGTTCATAAGCATGAGTGCACAAGCTTCGTGGTTAAAAAAAATCCTTTCACTGATAGGTTGGGGATACAAATGTCAAAGAAGGCCAGAGATTCAAGCTTGTTTTGATTTATGTTATTTTATTCATGCGTGTATTTCCTGTTGTCTGATTCCATTCATCCACACACATTGCAGAGCTAGATGAAGACCAGTCACACGAGCATCATAGAATCACATTCAGTTTCCTGCTCATTATCAGAGCTCTCCTGGTTTTCTTCCTCGCTTGCTTGTCCATGTCCCTATTATAATCTTCTTCTTCCATGACTTAATTTTATTATATACAGTTGTTATACAGCACCCTACAGTACAACTGATAAACAAAAGACATGTGACCAATTCAAATCAAATCACTTTATTTACAACAATATTATGAATGTAAGTGTACAGGTGGTGAAAGTCTTTTGTGCAAACTGCACCATGACAGTATGGATGACAAGTATTGAATTAATAATTGCAAGACACATATATAAGGGACTCAATGCAGCTAAAGAACAACATACAGTAAATATTATACTATACAAAGAGCATGAAATGAAAACAGTAATAAACACAATAATCACAGAACACATATACCACTGCAGTGCAGTACAGTATGAATGAGTGCAAACAGAATGTCAGGATACAGAATAATAGTGAGTCAGAGTCTTCAGCTGTAAAACAAGAAAATATTTATTGACCCCATGTTTAAATATTACTGTTGTTTAAACATAAATTAAGCAGTTATAATAATAAACGCCAAGCTCACATTCCCTGTGCACTATCCAAACTTAAATAGTTGTAATTCATGAACAATTTGGAATACAGATCTAAGGTTGGTCTCTTTTCAAAGAAGACAGTCAGCAGATTATGCCAGAGGTGGAATTTTTTCAAAGAAATAAAATATAAATAAGTTATAGAAGTTTAAATTTACTAAAAAGAAAACGCACTGTACCATTTTTATTATATTTTATATAAAATAATATTATACATAACAGGTTTTACCCTAAATTTGATATCAAATTGAAGCCTTATGTCTAAATAAGTTATGTTCCAAATTTGAAGTTGATATGAAAAAAATTGAGGTTCCTGTAAAAGTTTGTTTGGGGCGTTATACCACAAACAGCCACCGGGTGCAATACAAACTCTATAGAATTTTTTAAAATGCATTTTTCTGTCACAAGCGTCTAAATTTCTCTGTCAATTTTACTTCTATCACAAAATAACCACCAAATATAAAGTCCTGAGACTCAGACCTTTCCAATGACATGTTTTTTGTCAAGATTATAAAAAGTTTGGATTCTAAAAGACCATAATGCATTTTGTAATATGACACTTGACACCGCTGCTAAGGGGGAGGAGACCGCCAAAAGATTTTACAGTACCATTTCCATGGTAACAAAATGTCCGATTTCAAAATGGTTTTCACATGATGATTCTTGGGCTTCTAAGCTTTCAAATGATTTATAATTTATGATGATTACTAAAACATTTGATAGAGAAAAAGGACAACGAAAAAGAGAGCGCCAAGCGTCCCACAGGTGGGACAGTGACAGTTAAAGGGTTAAGAGGCTCCTGAGTTCATCTGTACACATCAGATTCAGAGTCTGTGAAAAGGCCATTATGCAATAAACTTACAACACAGCACAAAAGAATGTGTAAGTGAAGAAGTAAAACAATAAGAGGAAGCGAAACAGGCAGAGAAAGGCAACATCTTGTGTGTAAGTTTAACAGAATGAGATGAAAGCAGCATTAGAAAAAGCTGTATTGTCCAATAGCAAACTATATTAATATGAACAATTTTAAATGTGATTACTTGCTGACAGTATTGTTTAAAGCAATTTAAAGGCCTCTTTACACCAAGGATGAATCCACACCACAGCAGACAACAACATACTCTAACTGCAGTGTGTATACTCCATTATCATCTGTTGGTGTGAATGCTGAAATATTTACCATTATATATATTTCTTGTTCTTGATGAATTTGCTGACTTGGTAAATTGCATGAATTATTACTGCTTTAACATGATACTTTGTTTTCTTAATGGGGCCGTAGGGTATAAACTAAAATGTAAGAAATATAACATGATGCGCAAATATAACTGTAGTACAGTTAAGTCATGGTGCTCAGACAAACACAGATGTGTTTGCCTTGGCAGCTTTTGGTGTTCTCCGTGAACGCACAATATGGCTAAATTCAAATCCAATGACAGGCCTTACTTTGGTCTTCCTTTTCAGCTGAAACAAAGAGAAATATATACGTTAAGACAGTGTGGTAATGACGTGAAGAAATGTTGTGTGTTAATGACAAATGTGAAATGATGTGAAGTTCAAGTTTCCTGTAATTCTAGCAGCTTTCTGAAAGAATTAGTTAAAATTTGATTCTGAGTTTTAAAAATAAGCCACGATGAACCACAGAAAGAGAGACTACTATGTGTAAATTAATTACAGATTTGCTTGGAAAAACAGGAAAGATAAAAGTTTTTAACCATATTAAAAGGTGTGGCAAGTGTTGTCGTTACTGTGCTTTACAAATAGCATACAGTTAAAAAAGTTAATGTGGTAAAAACATTGTAAGTCTTGTTACTGTGCAAATGTTGTTGTTATTTTAACTACAAATACCACAGTAAAACTAGAGTTACTGATGTAAACTACAGTTACTGAGTTACAGTTAAACCCACAGTAAACACTGACATTATAGTGCTTTAACTACAAATACCACAGTAAAACTACGGCTACTGAGGTAAACCCAAAGTAAGTGTTGAGATTACTGTGCTTTATCTACAAATACCACAGTAAAGTCCAGTCAGTGTAGTAAAAATATGCTAAGTATTTAGTTATTGTGCTTTTACTACAAATATCACATTAAAAGTACAGTCACTGTAGTAAAACATAGTAATTATTGAGGTTATTTTGTTTTAGCTAATATCACAGTAAAACTATGGCTACTGAGGTAAACCCATAGTAAATATTGAGGTTACTGCTTATTTTTTTTAATTGCAGTATTAAATTTAAACTTTAATTTTTTAATTAATTTAATATTTCTTCGTTTAATTTTTTTTTTTTTTTTTCTTTTCTTATTCTTTTTTTCCATTATATTCCAGCAAATATTTATTGGTTGAGTTGTGCATGTGCGTGTGTGAAAGTTATGAATAGTCTTTTTGACAAAGACAATAAAACAATCATTTTAAGTTAGTTACATAAAATATATATTTTTCATTAGCTACTTTCTCTTTCTTTTTAAAATTCCTATTTTGTCTCCTTCATTAATTCATCCTGGCGCTACACCTTTTCCAAATGTTGTGACAAGCTAACTACATTATATAAACCACGCTAATATGGAAATTCTTAACAGTCAATGGAAATGCGGTTTACAATCATCATAATTGAAAATGTATTTCATACCTTATAGCGGATCCTTGGTCAGAAAAGGTGGGGAGTCTTTGATGACAGAAAGAAGTTCATCTTAATGCAACATGAGCAACCCATGCAGAGCTCATTGCATCACAGAGCGTAGACGAAGCATGTGGGAGGAGGAGATTCGCTGTTTGTTTTAGTCTGACAAAAAAACAGATACTGAGTCACCACATTTCTACTGAATCAACACAATCACAGTGCACGAGAGGTAACATTGAGAATGCAGTGGGCGGGAAAAACACTGAACTGTGTTCCTCCACCTCTGATTAAGAAGAAAGACTGATCCGCCTTTTTATATTTGTGTCAATGAGATCTGAACGCCAGAAGAATTCCAGTCCACACGTTCCGGCTGAACTACATAACTTGTCAAACCAAATGTTTGGTCCAGTTCAGCTGCAGACTTCTCGATGTGTCTCGATCCTTTTACATGTGTCACTCACTTGGAAACTATCAAGAGTTGTCATATTTTACCACTCAGTTAAATAAAATGTAATGTCGGCAACACCAAAGCTTCAAAAGTGTCAATTTTATTTAAAAATCTTTCGCATAGCTCTTCATCAGACCTCGAAATGTCACACGATATGCGACTTTTGAGCTTTTGGTGTTCCCGACTCTTTCATTTTTCTGCTTGTTTTTTAGTCGAGCACCCATTTGAGACTGATGTGCGTGCTTTTGTTTGCATTTTACCACTCGGTTGTCAATGAAATAACACATGTATGCATGTTTCAGTGTCAGACTGACAGCTACAGAAACGCAATCACACAAAAACACTCTTGACAATCATTACATTTTGGCGCAGTGTATAAATGGCTGAGTTATTTATATTATTTACTATGAAATATTTCAAAAGGAATATTTTACTTTTCTTAACAGTAGTTGATTCTGTTCTCTTATGTTCTTTCATGGTTTCAGATGAATTAAAAATATCAATGGATGTCTGTCTGTCATGTGATTTATTTATTACTTTTTTGCTGTTTCACTTTTGTATCTTAGGGTACCGCCCCAGTGACAATACTGTACCTTTCTTCTGAGAGCGTACAAAGAAGTGTTAGAATAAGCATCATCTGTTAGTAATAATCTGATTTTGCCCAATTTTATTCAAGTAACAGTCACATGAACAGATTGATAAAGCGTCTCAGCGTTTCAGATGAAAGCTTTTCCTGCATGTGCTTCTGTGACTGAAATCGTTTGGGAAATTTATGATTTCATTGTGTGGCTGAGAGTGAGAATGAGAAGATATTGCTTCACTAAACTGAACACACTTCAGTTTGAATGGAGATTTGGCGCCAGCTGCTGGACAACAAACAACAAACACCAACATAAGACTGAGAAACGGTACATTCATTCTGCCAAAAAATACTCTGAAATTTATACAGTGATTTACACATTGCAAAGCATCTTTACAGTAATTAACAAAAAATAAATTAACATTGCATAGCTTTTCTATTAAAATGAAAATATAATATCCATCAGATGAAGATTATCCTCTATACATGGAGCCGTTGAGCTGCTCAGACTCAGATTCATTCACTGAACGAGGATCATCTGATCTGAACTTCATCTGGACACCAGATTCAGACTCCCTGAGAGAATCAGATTCATTTAAATAAGGAGATTCAGAGCTGAAGATTCACTTAAATATGAATATTCAGAGAGCTTTTGTCTCATCTGTTGTTTGTTCAAACATCATCTGTCTGTTTCAGCTCTTAAATGTGATTTAGTGAAACTCAGTTCTTTTTTTTTTCCTCTCAGTTTGATTCACTCACTTGTTTTCTGGATCCTCATGCTGACAGACACTCATCTCTGCCCTCAGAAAACATCTGAACACAAAATGACACAATTAATATTTTAGTCTTTAAAGTATTTCTATGTATTCGGAGAGATTTTATAGTTTAGGCCAAGAATGTATCATTAAAAAGTTCATATTTACAGATTTTCAGAAATAAAACAAGAATATTATGTAGATTTTTTGCAACCACATTAACTTTGAGCTGGATCATAATTTAGTTTTCATGACTCTTTCTGACACAATTAAACCTTCATGACTCACCTGAAGATCTTTTTACGCAGCAAGAAACATGTTAAGATGATGATGATGATGATAGTGATGATGATGATGAGAGCAAACAGCCACCACAACCGCAGTTAGGATCATGATCTATACAAATGATCAAATATCAAATTAGCTGATCTATAATAATTAATCATTATTAAAACGGTTTAAAGCTGTGAATGTTGTACCTGAGTGCTGGAGAGACGCTTCATTCAGATCATCTTTACAAACACAAATATATCAGTCAATATGAGAGAAAAGATTGAAAGTGTGTTGAGTGTGAATCTGATGTGAGTGTTTTTTTAGTGAATAATCAGACGTTTATCAGCTGAAACTCACCTGAGTTTGGAGTCGCTGCAGTTTGATTCCTCACTGAAAAACACAAACACAATCATCATGATTCACTTGAAGATTCACAGAAGATTCAGTTCAACACAGAGTTTGATCTCAATCAGGACACACTGATGTGTTTTACTGAAGTGTTTCTCTCACCTCTATATGCGGTCACATGACTGAAATGAGTCTGAAACGAAGGAAAGAATCATTAGAGCAGCATTTATAATAATACATTCATATTAAACAGATGAATGTTGAGAGAGATTGAGTTTATTTACTCCATCAGTAGAATCACAGATGATCTCATGATTCAGATTCACACAGTGAGACGTGAAGAGACGATCAGATGAGACAGAAATCACAGGATCAATCATTCTTTGAGGATCAGATGGATCTGCTATCAGACGATCATCCTGAACATATAAAACACCATCAGATCATGCGTGTGTGTGTGAATAATGGTGTAATTTGAGGACAGAAACACACTGACCTGTAAATACCAGCTCTGCTCATAATCAGGATTATTGGTGTGATTCAGTAGAACAGGCAGAATCACATACAGAAAACCCACAGAGCTCTAAATCTCCCCACACGTTATATTGCTTCCCATGTTTCAGTGCTTATATAGCACACTCCTGCTGCTCGAACAGACCTGATGGGCGGGCCGATGAAGCGCGTGCGGTGAATTTATGCTTGTGTGCAGGGGCGTAGCACCAAATTCTAGGCCCTGTGCACAAGCAGTGGCCATGGGCCCCCGTAAGCTCGAGGTTCACAACTACCTACAACTAACCTTACTACTAATCTAAGAACTCTGCACTGCCGTCTGCCTCTTCAGCAGAATGAACGCTACTTCAAATGCGCCTAGTCAAAATGCCCGGTGAAGGTGGACTAAACCATTTCGTACAAGGGAGAGGGTGCCTGTCCTCAGACACTATATGTACTTGGACACCATTTAATATATCAATCAACTGATGCATTTACCCAAAATATCAGCATTTACATTAGTTAACAACATTTATTGTGATCTTAAAATAATATTTAAAGGAAAATAAAATTTCCATCCTCAGGGGCCCTCCCCCCACTTGGGGCCCTGGTAATTTAGTCCCACTTTTCACCCAACTACGACGCCCCTGCTTGTGTGCGCGCGTGTGCGCTCATGCCGTAGGTGTGATTTAGAGGGAGCCTTTCTGATGTTTTTACACAGACAAAGTTTTTTTTGCATTGATGGGAATTCCGTGCCTTCTTATGAAAGCTGTATCGTTTGGTGTCTCTCCAGCAATAAGAAGAACCAACAGCTCTTCATTTCTGCTGGCTCAGATTATTCCGCCACATTTAGCAATGTTTTGACCTTCTATTCGTAAAAAAAAATAATAATAATAAAAAATAAATAAATAAATAAATAAAAATAACATTAAATAATGTAAAAACATAAAACACTACTACAGAACGTCACAGTGCGTTACCCAAAACATAAACCATTTAAAAGAATCACAACAGTGCTGTTGTGTATTTTCGTTTTGGTTTGGTGTCCGAGTATTTCGTTTGCAGCTGAAGTCCTGGCCGAGGCTTTTATGTCCTATTGACTGAAAACGCGTGAGATGTGATTTGAATCTGACCTTAAGTTAAAACTGTGTTACAGTAAACTAAAAGTGAGGATCACATTAAAGCACATGTTGATGCAGAACTTCAGCCTGCCTCATCTCACTCTCATCTCACTTATCAGAGAGAGAGAGAGAGAGAGAGAGAGAGAGAAGAATTCAGAGCATGTAATTACAGAAAAAAAGTTTATTGTATACAACAAAATTTGCAATTACATAAAAGTATAGTAATTGCTACGTGTAGTGCAAATAATGCAATGCAAGTATTACTGAATATTGTATAGTATGTCATCATTCAGCACTTATACAGCAGTCCAACTGCAAAATCCCAGAAGGTCAAGGAAAACTCAAAATGAAAAGCATGTTATACAACTAAGGCAAAGTCAATGACAGATTTATTCTGACTCAGCATCATTGTCTGACTTCAGGACTAATGATAGAGAAAAAAAAAACCCCTCTGATCTGACAGATCCAGCCTTACTCTTCCTCGTCCACATCATCTTTGGATCATTTCCAGCCATTGTTGCTCTCATCATTCAGTGCATCTGTTCACTCTGATCTCACTCACATTTTGTACAGTTACTTTGATCACATCATTACAAACCAGTGTGAACAGTTTTGAGTAGTTGTGTGTTTGATGACAACTGTAGTTGTTAAACTTTTGCTGCTCATTTTTATAGTTTTCTAACACACAAATTCACAAGTGGATCAGTGCAGGCAAAATGTCATATACAAAAATACATATAGAGAAGGAGTAATTCACCTCCTGCAGATGTCTTCTGACATCACATGACACATCACCTTACTGGAATACTTTTATTTAAAAAAGTATTTAAATACTGTACTTGATTTACATGTTTTCAAGTAACAGAACAGAAAATGTGTGTGACTGAGTGAGAAGTGATGATCACACACACTGTCTGTTTACAAGCCAACTGCACAAAATGACACTAAATGATGACTGAGAATCTCTTTAACCACAGTTTACACTTGATCCTATTCATAAATAGGTTGTGACTAACTTTCTGTTTGTATTTCTATTTTTATCAAAGTGTCTCCCTCCAGCAAAATATGATGAGTAATACTTTCACTCAGCATTGTGCAAGGCAAATCTTGACACATTAGTAATCAAAGACTTGATGATGAAATGCAACAACTGTATGAAACCAAAAACAACTTATAGTTGGCAGAGCACTGATATTTACCACATAAAAACAAGATAAACTGCCCAGGCCAAAATATTTGACTCCACATCCATAATTTAAAATGCCAAATGAATAAACTGACAAATAAACTATCAAATTAATAAATATATAAACTGGTTTTAGACCACCAAAAATATGTCACTGGCACAAGATTATCTTATGTAAATCAATGTGATAAACAAGTTAGGTCAAAAGTCAATCCATATATAAAAGTTTTACTCCCTCTAGCATTTATTTTAACTGGAAATTGCAGTGATTCGTACATATAGGTACGTTTTTTCAGGTTTGCAGAAATGTATATAGAGGCACGTATTTCCAATGAGCCTAAGCTGCCAAAAGTAATTAGAACGTGGTGTGATTATATTGTCTAAAATGTGTAATGAAGTGTATTACATTATTGTTTTTTGTCATGCAATTTGGAATCAGTGACAGACTTTAGTAGAACCTCATTACCAAGCTTAAAGCCAATATTTCATTGTATGCTTTCTATAAAAAAAAAAAGCCTGGAAACTGTATAGAAAGTACATGTTATTAAAATAAAATGTGATAAATTCTTTGTCAAAGCACGTTGTGATTTCTGATGTTGGTGCATATCAGTGTTTTCTCCACATTTCGTAATCAATCTTTTTTAATTGTGTGTCTATTTTAGACACAGGACTTGTGCTTCTAGTAAAGGTTTTTCCCCCAGTGTAATTGCGTCAGACACTGCTGTATTCATGTCAGAACAGGTGTGAGTCATTGTGTCAGTATGTTCTGCTACACAGAGGGTGATCCTGAGGAGCAGAAAGGGGTGTGCTGGGAAATCCTCGTCCTCCCACACACTGTTTGACAGAACAGCACTTTAAGAGCAAATAGTTTCCCTGCCATCAGGTGTGTTTCACTTACTCTGACCACGCTGCATTTGATACATGTTTAATTGCAATTGATGCATACGATTTTACAAATGAAGATTTAAATTGTCACAACATATACAAAGTGTACGTTGATACTTTCATTATTATAATCATAGCATTTCCTAATTGGCACACATCTGTCAATTTATCCTATAAATGTGGCTGTAGTGCTTGTGTTTTATCATCGCTGTCTGACGGATGTCTTTCACACACATGCACGACTGAATAAACACACCACCCTTACCAAAAAGTAGTATACTTAAAGTTTATTTTATTAAGTATATTTAAAAAAGTTCAAGTATATTTTTAAGTATACTTTATGTAGTAATGCTAGTAGTGTACTCGTGAGTGTACTATTTCAGTACTATTTCAATAAATTGGCCTACTTTCTAGTATATAAAACTATAATTTTAAGTATAATTTAAGTATAACAGTAGTAAACTTTGACTACACACCATTTTTAGCTTGTACTGCAGCTATACCAAAAGTGAACTTACAGGTAAACCAATAGTTTACTAATTAAATATGCATAATAGCATTTTTAGTACACTTTGAAGTATAGTCTCAGTAAACTACTTGCTTAGTAGTTTTATACTGCAAGTATACTTGTAAGTTTTTAGTAAGTGAACTTTACATCATGCTTCAAGTATACTGCTATGTCCCTATTTAGGTATTAATTTGAATATATTTTATTTTATGAATATCTGAACATACAAAACATCAAAAGAAAGAACAGGATATCTGCTTGTAAACAATGTAAGAAAGAGGTAAAGAACCTGGGTGTCATTTTGTACTGTGATCTGAGTTTTAAGTCTCATATTAACATTCTGTCATCTAAGAAATATTGCCGAGATTTGTCCGTTTTTATCTCTCGATGATGCTAAGAAACTAATTCATGCATTTATATTCTCTCGACTAGATTATTGCAATGCTGTGTGTACTGGTTTACCTAAGGGTTCTATAGTTAAGCTGCAACTGATACAAAATGCAGCAGCTAGAGTATTAATGAAATTGAAGATACGGGAACATATCACACCGATTTTAATGTAATTACATTGGTTACCAGTGCACCAAAGGATTGATTTTAAGATTCTTATTTTAGTTTATAAAGCATTGCATAATCTTGCACCTTCTTATGTCTCTGATTGTCTGTTAAGATATAATCCTAAACGAATGTTACGATCTTCTAGTGCTGGATTTTTAGCATATTACACAGTAAATCTTAAGCGATCTGGTGGTACTTCTTTTAGTCACTATGCTCCAAAAATTTGGAATTGTCTTCCAAACGAAGTAAGAGAGTCCACTAGTATTCATATTTTTAAAAAACGTGTTAAAACATACCTTTTTAAAGTTGCCTATGCGCATAATAGTGTGTGAGGTGTGTGTATTTTTTATTTATCTTTATTATTTTTCTTTGTTGTCTTTAATTTTTATAATTTTCTATTATATTTTATTATGTTTTGTTTATATTTGTTGAATCATTTGTACCATGCTGTTTTTTTGCCCGTGAAGCACTTTGAGTTGCATTCTATGTATGAAAAGTGCTATACAAATAAATTATTATTATTATTATTATTAAACAAAAACATTTTATTCTAGCTTACTGTTATGCTTTCCTTTTTAAACACTGTAATGTGGGTAAGTTTCATAAATAAAAAAATAAAGAAATAATCAACATTTTAAACAAAAAGCTGAAAAATCACACCCCAAAGATTTACAGTCATTATTACCTCTTTATTGGTCGACATTTTATTCCATAACATTACACAGTTTTGATGCTGTTTTATGTCTGATGATCCAGATTACACCTGGAAGCATCTGTTGTTTCAGTTTCTTCTTCACTTGTGTTTTTTGGAAATTCTGTACAGAATATGTGTAATAGTGCACTCTACCTAATAACAATGAAAACATGGATTCTAGGAGCACAAGTATATCTCAAATATATTTAGACTTTTTTCTTAGTATGTCAGGTATATTTTTGAGAAGTACATAAACAGTAGACTAAAAGTATACTTTCCTATTTTTAGTTTAAAAGAAGTATACTAATAGCACACTTGAATAAACTTCTTTTTCGTAAGGGTAAACATTAATATTAAATATGATTGGCCTTATTAAAAACATGGAAATATCAAAACATTTTTAGAAAAAGAGCTAACAGATAATCGCTATTAATGGAATATTTCAAGTCTGAGATAAAAACAGATTTATTCAATATGAAACAGGGACTGAACTGAACAGAAATCAGACTCATCTAGTATAAAACAAATGTATGTCTACAATATCATAAAGCTTGTTGATATGAATATTACAATAATGCATTTAGTGAGTGGGGGCCGTCACCTTGTTTTATTTTTAGAATGATTTGTGTATTTTTTAATGATTTGTCCGTTCTCTAGGGGTTGAAAGTGTTTTTGTGTTTGTTTCTTTTAGTAATTACATTCCCTACACCTGTGGACTATTCAACCGGGCATATCCACCTTATTTTTCAATGCATTAGTAAGCTGATATATCCTCCCCTCTTTTTGTTATGCATTTACTTTGAATAAATTCCCCTATGGACCGAACCTTTTTGTACTGGACCCCCTTTATGTCTGGCTGTAACATAATCTGCCTCTGCACAAAAGTAACAGAATGAACAGCATTCAATGGATGATGATGTGATGAAACACTGGAGACGGAGCTGTTGAAGTGCAGTCAGTGAGGATCAGCAGATTCAGGATCCCTGAGAGAAACACATTGACTTACACATCCATTCATAGATTCAGAGTCTGAGCTAAAGATTTAAACATCATCCGTCTGTTTCACAAATGATCATGTAATTCAGTCAAACTCACCTGTTTTCAAAGATGGTCTGTGCTTCCCTCTGAAAACATCTGACAACAGAAATATAGAATATTATTATATTATTTAAAGTATCCTCTATTAATTCAGAGAGATGTAAAGGCAGTTGCAGTCAAAATGCATGATCTACCCACATAATGTTAGACTTGTTTAACAATCATAAAAATAAAAAAAAAACTCACCTGGTTTTCATTTTCCACAGCAAGAAACAGATCAAGAACATGATGAGAAGAAAAACAATAACAAGAGCAAAAAGCCACAACAGCTGATCTAAACAGCAATAAAACAATAAACACCACATTAACATCATCTGATCTGCTGAATTATTAAAAAGCCTAAATGTCTTTGGGTTCAGATTGTGTGTTGATTTGAGTTGAGTATCAGTCGGCTGAACTCACTTGATTCTGGAGTTTGCGTCGGTCCACTGATGTTGGTCTCATTCATCACTGAAAAACACATTCACAATCATCATTTCAGCTCTATCAGTGCAGATGATTCAGATGCATGGACATGTGCAATAATTACAGAAGAAGGGAAGTGATACAGGCGAGGAGCACATTTCCGTGTGAACTGTGCCATTAAAGATCATCTGTCTATTATAAGCATCATCAGATGAAGTGTTTCTCTCACCTCTGAACATGATCTCATGACTGTAATGAGACTGAAATTAAGGAAAGAAACATGAGAGCAGCATTTATATAAAGTATTAAATATGAAAACATATGAATGTTGAGAGAGACTGAGTTGATTTACTCCATCAGTAGAATCACAGATGATCTCATGTTTCAGATTCACACAGTGAGAAGTGAAGAGACGATCAGATTTTACAGCTGTCGCAGGATCAGTCAGTGTTTGAGGATCAGATGGATCTGCTATCAGACGCCTGTCCTGAACAAATAAAACAGATGTGAATCATCATGTTTGTAAATAATGGTGTACTTTGAGGACAGAAACACACTCACCTGTAAATACCAGCTCTGCTCACAGTCTGGATTATTAGTTTGATTAATTATAACAGGCAGAATCACATACAGAAAACCCACTGGAGTCTGAATCTCTGCACAGGTTATATTGATGATATCCATCACTCAATGCTGAAAAGAAAGTGTTTTCATAGAACAAACATTAAACTTTTAAATACTTGGCAAAATCTAACATAAATATAAAATTCCAGAAGCAGTAGAGGGCACAACTGTCACAATTAGACGTGTGTTGTATTGTGTAATATTTCATACGGAGACCTTTCGAGCGGTATTGCGCATGCGCGCGCCGGTTTGTGCGCTGTGCAGTCAAGACTCAAAAGGGAAACTGTTAAGCATAGGGTCCTTCTTTGCGTTGTACCGCACAACATTTTCACCCTTTGTCCCGGACGTCGCATATTGAGAAAATGTCCCGCATTTAAATCATGCTGTTGGTTTTTAATTGTCATATTAAGAAACTGCTTAACTTTATTAATTGTTTCAATTCAGTTTTCTGGGGAAAAAAGTAGAGATGAATATATAACCTGTTCAAAAAATGCCAATGTACTAAAAGTTACTTGTAGGAATGTATTATAGAGTTACTGAGGGGGGAAAAAAACACTTCATGTAACTGTTTGTCCGTATGTGCTCTCATCATCAATGAACTAAAACGCATTTCATTAAAATACATGAGCGATTGTGTTTGAACATCACAATACCGCTTTTGCGCATGCGCCAAAATTTAAACATACCCGCGCTAACGGCAGAGTCTGAGCAATGGCTGCGGCTAAACAAACAGTTATGTGCGGTAAGATGTTTTTCTTAGCAAGTGGAAGGATAACAAATGTGCCAGTACCTTCACATAATAAACGACAATGATTTTATAGACGGGCACGAAGACAGACCGACATCACTGAGTGAAAGGATGAAACGCCATTGAATGTGGCAGCGGTGCAGGTAACCCTGGTGAAAAAAACAGCATATGCTGGTAGGTATGTTTTGATGCTGGAATGCTGGTTAGGTAGGTTTTAATGCTGGTTTAAGCTGGTCCTTAGCTGGTTTATGCTGGTCCTTGACCAGCAACATGACCAGCATAAACCAGCAAAGGACCAGCTTAAACCAGCATCAAAACATACCTACCAGCATATGCTGTTTTTTTCACCAGGGAATTTACGCTAATTTACTCAACGCTTTATTACTACGCTAATATTACATACAAACTAAGTGTTATATGATTGTTTTGGTCTGCAAGAGCCTCTGTCTCTATATAGATCAGCTAATGTTTTAAATATTCCCTGTCATTGTTTTATATATGGTCCAGCTGGCATTCAACCGACCTTAAACGTTTAAATGTGGTTGAAATAATGTCAGTTTATGAAAAAAACATTCATTCAACGTCAAAACAACGTTGAATACCAAATGGTTGAAATGGTGTTGTTAACTAACTATGGATTCAACATAGAAATATAAATAAAATTTGAGTTGTACGTCAAATCAACATTATTTTGACAACCATGACCAAAATCCAACGGTTATCCAACACTGACACCTGACGTTGACTCCACGTTAAAATGCCAGCTGGGCGATGTTATGATTAGAGCTGCATTGATGTGTTTTGCAATTTGCTCGCGTTAAAGTTAATTTTAGCTATTGGGTAACAGGTTAATCTGTATGGAGATACTGTGAGCTCTTTGTTTTCACTGGATAAGCAATGCCACATTTGGAAATTATTTAAAGCTGTCTGACAAAAATAATGGATGAAAATAATAATCTCTGAGATGTAGTCTAGACTAGAACTATAAAACTGCACGAAATGGAATTATTTAAATACAAGCACCTTGAATTCATATAGTAAATTACAGTACTTGGTTATATTGCACCAAGTGCATTGGCATGTCAGTGACATGCCTAGAGTGGGTGCATAAGCACATGCATGTGCATGTTGCATAAAGGTACAGTACACTAAAGGATGTGATTGTGGGGTTTTAAACATATGGTTAATCTATCGTAGTAAATTTTGTCCATATCTTTGCTGATAATTGTGCTATTCTTGTTTGTGTCCCACAAAAAGGTAATGAGTCCCGAAATTCTCAGAAAATAGAAATGGAGGCCGAACCTGCAGATGTGGCAGTGATGTGAATGATGGAGCATCTACACAGAAAAGGTTACATATTTTATTGAAACCAAAACTAGCATCTGCAATATACATGTAAACAAATCAATTAAATCAGTTAAAAATGTGTCTCCATGTACTACTTAATAAAATTCTAGTGCATTTAATCTATTAAATAACAGTAGAGTGAGTGAGTTTTTGGATATGGTAAAATTAAACTTATTTTAGTGAATGAAGTACCACATTCCAGCTATCATTTTGTTAGGGTGGGTACACAAAATATTATTTTATTCTTGCTTCTAGAAAATCCTCAATCTGTCTGCTTTCTAACAGCTTCATGTGGCCGTAAACATTTATTTTTAACCTGGCTTTAAGCACTATAGATTATTAAAGTTTCACTTTCACTGTGGCAAATACAGTAAATGTGGTGTTTATATGAAATAATTGTAATATTTACAGAGAGAGTCCCCATATCAGTAGGAAAGCGATCAAACGAGCATCTTCCATACGAAGACTTGTGTTGCATTTCAGGGCAAAGCAAAACAAAAAATGCAGGAAACTATTAATTGGTTATTCTACAATTAATTGTACTATAAATTATACTACAATTGGAAAATACTGTAAATTGATAAGCTGTTCGGCATGATGACGTTTAATGCCTCCGACAGGGCCTGTAGTCCCATTTAGCAGCATGTTAGCAACCACCTTTTATAAGAAACATAACATAACATAAAAAAAAAAAAACAAGAGTGGGGTTTAACTGGTGTGTTTTGTCATAGAATAAAACGTGAAAGTATTTGTGTGAACCGCGGACCTTATTTTAGGGGATTTAATCAAAATTGTCATTCAAAAACCCATGTCATAGTTCCACCACTCTATTTCTTTTCTCCAGGCCAAAACAATGCGCATATTAGGTATTACGAATGTAAACACTTTTTCATTGATGCTAAATAGCAAAATAAATTGCGACCTCAGCTGTGAACTCTGTCATTGAGCATTTGGGTTACTATAGTTTAGTTCTTCATGTATATAGAGTCATATTATTTGAATGGACATGCAGGCTGTGCTCTGTCATTGTTCTGCCATGTCCTTGTGGTATCTGGGAATATTTTACAACTACAATTTATAATCATTACATAAATAATGAGTATTCTGCAGTTTTAAAATAATCTTTAACTTTACCAATTTTGTTTAATACTCAGTATATTTGTCATCTTATAGTAGTTAATCACTTTAAGATATAGGCACAGTTCTAACTAAAAAGCAAAATTAAACTTAGACTTAAGCAGGTTTTATATTTTAATATCAAAATGCTGTTTTCTCATCTACAGTGTACTGTATCTGTTAAAATACTACTCATAACTCCATGATCTCAATTTTCAATGCATATTATACCCTGCATTTTCTATTTAACTATTACAAAAAGAACAAACTCAAGTTATGTTTTGTTATTTTATTCTGATAAGACACTAGACAAACTTTTACAATATTCCCTAAAACAGGCATGCATACAAACATACAAACATGCATAAGTCTTTATTTATTCATAAAATGCAAATGTACTCTCAAATTAGGCTTCAGTGTACACCAGCTAATGTGTGTGGTTTTTTTTTTTGTTTTGTTTTTAATGGTTTATAAAAGATATCAGATGAAATGACTAGTGTCTTTAATTAATCGTACCTTTATGTTCCTTTTGGAGCTCAAATGTTTGGTTCCCATTTGTCTTCCATTGTATGGGCAAACATTTCTCTATGACAATATCTTAATTTGTCCTCTCAGAGAAAGTCCTACTGGTTTGAGACAGCATAAGGTTGAGTTAAAAATGAGATACTTCTGGACTGATGTTCTTCTTCATGATCTTGGGTCTTCTTCTGCAGTTTGTTCAGTTATTTTAGACACCTCTTTTCTCCATGCAGCTTTGATCCTCTTTTCTGGATTTATTCCAATAAAGTATCTGAAAAATTAGAGGAGAAAAGCTTCAGAACATATTCTTGTGTATAATTGGATTTGGTCAAATTGAACTTTCTAACTAAAAACTAGCCAATAATTAAAGAAGTCCACTTCCAGAACAACAATTCACAAATAATTTACTCACCCCCTTGTCATCCAAGGTGTTCATGTCTTTCTGTCTTCAGTTGTAAAGAAATGATGTGTTTTAAGGAAAGCATTTCAGGATTTTTCTCCATATAATGGACTTGACTGGTGCCCCAATTTTGAACTTCCAAAATGTAGTTTAAATGCGGCTTTAAAGGGCTTTAAAAGATCCCAGCTGAGGAAGAATCTAACGAAAAGATTGGTCTTTTGGAAAATAAAAAATTGTATACTTTTTAAACACAAAATTTCGTGTAGCACAGGCTCTGAGATGCGAGTTCACATCACTACGTACTATTGAATCACATCGAATGGTCATGCTTAACTATAGACCCAGTGTTTACAAAGCGAACAGGCATAAGCTGTTTCTTATGCCTGTTCAGTGTTTTGATCAGTTATATAGGAAATTTTTTTTTGTTTTTTTTGTTTTTGTTTTTTTTTCTCTGTTTGATTGTGCAGCTCAGTAACATTTTTTCTTCTATTTAAATAAATTCTGTTTAAATAAAGATGTTTCTTTGTGTAGCTTACTGTACCATTTAACATTTAAGGCGTAAGGTGTGAAATGTGCAATGTACTGCAACTTTGTAGAATGTCTTACATGTGTCTACAACCTCTATTTAAAGATCAAAGATCACATATTAAAATAATAAATATATGAAACCATATATGAACCATCATGAATATGTCTAATTTGTATATAATGTAATAAAAATACATATCTCACATATATTAATAATTATATACATTCCATATATGGCAATACATGTATTATACATACATAAACATATATTTTTGTATGGGGTAGACTTATATGTCAATATATGAAATTGTTCATTTTCTAATAGGAATCATATATGGATATGGCATATATAAAACATGCATTTAATATATGGTTGTTTCATATAAGCACATATATTACATTTCCGTATGGGCGCGTACACACGTTTCGAAAGCTTTTTATTTATTATTTTTGCGGAGTATTGTTTTCGCGCAAAGGATGTGCGAACCTCAAGTCATCAGCACTATGGACGGAAATGATGGAGCGCATATGGAAAAGCAACAGAAACTTTCTCTTACACCGTTCCTGGCTGGTGGAATAATCTTCCCACCGCTATCCGGAATACCAACTCCCTAACAACTTTTAAGCGACTGCTGAAAACCCATCTCTTTTGACACTACTTGACTTGATATATATATCAGCCGCGGCGTTGTGGGTGGGCCTACTGGACCTGGGCCCACCCACTTGCGCTTGGGCCCAGCCAGAGTAACTGCCAGATACACACCCACGGTACAGGACACGGATGTTTAGCTACTCTGTTCGATATGCAGGTTTTGGTTATTAGCCTGTTTTTTTCCTTATTCTAAATGCTTGAAGTCCGTTATATGATTTAAATATGAATGTACTTCACCTGTGTTTTAACAATGTGGTATCCCACAATAGTTCAGTTTTTCACGCATCCTATTTAACTTTGAACATTCATTCCATTCAAAATTGTTCATGTTAGTTTTATTCAGCGCTATACAGCGAATACATTTTTTTTTCATGATCAAAAGAAGCAGATAGACGATTAATCATAACCTGCCTCTTAACATGTTCCGAGTGTTTAAAATGCAAATTCATTCACTGTATCATCTGATTGTTTTAATTGCGTTTTGTACTGAAAGCTGGAAAAAAATAAAAAACGTTGAGAAGTGGATCTGAAATTTTCTTCCTGTTTCATTTTATTCCAGTAAAGAATAACGTGTTCCGAATGGAACGGTCAGGGAATTAACAGTGCGTGCGCCGCTGCTGTAAATGGAGTTTACCAAATATTCTCTATCGCTCTGCCCGCAATATTCACAATCCAAAGATAGGGAAAAGGAGTTTAACTTTGGTATAGTTTGTGTATACCTGCTTGTTATATGCATTTTATATTGAACATATTGACTCCTTAAATTAAGGCCCACCCAAAATTACTACGGCCCATCCAAAGATTAAGTCCTGGCGCCGCGCCTGATATATATTCTACTCTTTTCCCTTTCTAGCTTGTACTTATTTGAACAATGCCTGTTATATGGTAATTTGAGCACTTCGTAGGTCGTTCTGCCTCTTTAGGACAAATCGCTTGATGTATTCCCCACCTGTAAGTCGCTTTGGATAAAAGCGTCTGCTAAATGAATAAATGTAAAATGTAAATAAATCAGCGCATAAATGACAACTGACGTAAATCAGTATTTACACAGCATAACATTAGTAAATGTATCTGTCTCACACGTGTGTCCCGCAAAATCACATCTACGTTCCCGCAACAGATCTATTGACAGGTGGTGACTTAAGCAAGATGTGAAGAACAAGGTGTTTCCAAGACGCTATATCAAAAAACCTTGTCCTTGGAAACGTCTTTCTTCTCACCATCCTGCGCATCTTCTCATGTGAGTCATGATGTAATTCTAAACTTTCTGGCTCAAAACATTTAACAAATCTGAAATATCCTTCTCGCTATACATTCATTCTTCTTTATACTTTTGTGCTCCTGTTTATTCCTCAAAATTAATCGAAATGGTCATTAGTATAGCCTACAGACAATTAACATTTCTTCATGTTACAGAATAATTGTTTTAGCACAATCAAAAAAGTTACATACAGAAACTTTAAATATCGACCATCAGTCAGTGAAAGACTTTTTTTCAGAAACATTTTATCATGCTCCGTTTCCTGCAAAAGAATTGCTTAGAAATGTAGATGTAGTTTACTAACCTGGTAAACGTAAAAAGGTTTTAAAGACAAACTGAATCTTTTCATACCTTAAAAGGATCCTTGGTGAAAGCAGGTGATGAGAGCAGAGAGCTGATGAATGCTGAACTGAAGGCCGGGTTTCACGCTCGGTTTATAGACTCATTGTCCGCCCACGATCAAGAGTTTGCCATTCCCACCACCACATTTCCTGTGCGCATCGCCCTGTTCATGTGGGCATCTCAGCTGTATTAGGGTGGATGCATGAATTTTGCAATAATTACAAAATATTACAAAGTAGATTCTCACAGTAATGAGCGCATTTAATGTGCATAGGCTACTCTGTAAAGCAGGGGTGGGGAACGTTGATCCTCGAGGGCCGGTGCCCCTGCAAAGTTTAGCTCCAACCCTAATCAAACACACCTGAACAAGCGACTCAATGTCTTCAGGATACAGGTTGGTATTTCTTTTTTAGGGTTAGAGCTAAACTTTTCATGGACACTCCAGGATCAAGGTTCCGCACCCCTGCTGTAAAGGGAAGTTTTAAAGGACTCCACAAGGAGCGTGTGTGTGTCCCGTTATTCCCTATGTTATGAAGACCAAATGTCCCCACAAGTGTAGTAATAATTTTTGACTTTGTGGGGCATTTTCAAGGTCCCCATGAAGAAACAAACTAATGAATCACACATAATTGTTTTAAAAATCTAAAAGTGCATGTCGTTTTTCTGTGATGGGTAGGTTTCGGGTAAGGGGTTACAGTTTGTACAGTTAACATAGAGTTTGTATGTCATGGGGACCAGATGTAAATATGCTGTGCATCTGCTGTAATGTTTTGCATTACCATCACTGTGGTTTCATGCCTGAACTTTCCAGGAAACTGAACACAAATTGTGTGGGCTCTTGCGGAAAAAGCAATGCATGTGCTTGAACGTTGCTTTTGTCTTGACACAGAAAGGTTTATTTTACATTTACATTTAGTCATTTAGCAGATGCTTTTATACTAATAAGTGAATTACAGTTAAGGAATTCAACAAGTGAAAAATCGGATCTGTCATAAACAGCGGTTCGAGTGTAGAGGAGTGAAGAGACGCGTCACACAAATTGCTCATCTCTCAGATTAGAGTGGACTGAGTTTGTGACTCATACACATTCCAGCATGAGGGGAAACTGGCGATTTGTGTGTACTGACTCATTTAAAGTCAGAGGATCAAAAAAACTTTTGCCAGACATACTTCCAAGAGATAACATGAGCATACAGCAAAGACAGATTTGGAAACCAGCTATACCGTGCTGAGCAAACATGACCTGCTCAAATCTTTTATTGTCTGCACACCTAAAGGAAGGACCTAAAGAAGAAACAGAAAACATTTCTTGCCGACATTAAGTGTTGAGTGTTGAAACACATGATCTGCGCCTGAGTTGTTAAAAAGTTTCTGATAGACACTGTGTGCTCTGAGATTTTTAAACGGCTTAAGAGTCTAAGAACTACAGATCCTCTGTTTTCAGTTAATTCAACACAAACAACCGATGGAGTCCCAAAGCAATGCTCTCAATCCAGGGGCAGAATCGCGTAATTGTTTGGTTTCCGATTCTCTGACCGCTCCCTCCACGTTCATCATGGATATAAGCCTTTTTCCGTATCCGACGAAACAATAATAGCATGAAATCAATAAGAAGCACTGCATGAAAACACTAATTTCCGGGATAAATCGGACAATGGAAATTTCAGTGAAACTTAAGGTGTACGACCCGTGTACGAAAATTTCCCAGGCAACGTGTGCCGAGTCCGTACACGTCCATACACTCGCGATGCACTGAGATTTTCGGATACAGGATATTTCTGATTGCACACACTAGACGTGTTCAGAGATTTCCAGTATAACGGCCATATTTGTATAACCACAGTTTTACAACCAAAACACTTGTTTTTAACTATAATAACCATGTTTTTTTGAAACATGGTTAACTGTCATAAGGAGCGAGCACTGTTTTTTGGCGTGTTTATCGATTAAAAATGAATCGACCAGTGATCTGTAGGCAAGTTTAAATGAATCCGAATTGAATGAATCTAAATGAGTCTTTTGATTAACAGAATCACACGATTTGAGTGAGATTAATAAAAATCCACACATTCGCAGGTAGTGTTGTATGGTTTGTTATAGTTTGGTGATTGAGGTAATGAACACAGCTATACCACGCACGGACATTTCAGGCCTCGCATTTGGAGCTGAATCACCCGAGAGTCTCAATTTTTTACACCCGTGAATCGAATCTTTTTGGAATCGACTCTGAGCATCACTGTTCATACCCCTCCCCCACTGTCTCACTGCAGCAGTGTTTGCGCGCGCGCTGACGGAGTCCGGTATTTTATGAGAGATTTACCTCAGACGAAGGTAAGTGCGAATATATAAAACCATTTTAAATAACATGTTTATAAGTACATAACATTAAAAGTTGTTCGATGTTGTAATATTTTGAAACTGTATTTCTAGCATGACGTTGTTAACCCTAACAGCACACATACGTCGGGCCGACGTCGACCCGATTTACAAAATTCCATCGGCACGATGTCGCTCAGGGAGCGTTTGCTAATCGGCAAGATGTCGCCGCGACGTCGGCATTTGATCGTAAATGCTTTCCGGCCGATGTTCGGCCGATGCAGCCGTAAATCCCGGCTGCTCTGCGTGTGCGCTCACTGGCGTTTTGCTCATCGTTATTCTAGGACCATAATAAAACAACACACACCACTCTCAATAACAGCTGCAAATTTATTAATATTTTCAATAAACATATTAAACATACAAATACATTTACATTTATCAGATGTTTTTATCAAAAGTGACATACAAATGAGAAGCATTCCATTCAATGTGTACTCTTTCAAAGATTAACCATGGTTTTACCACAGCATTTGCAGTAAAACCATAGTAGAAACAAAATCAACCATAGTTTTTCTACAATAACTATGGTTATTACACTTATGGTTGCTACAGTTTTACAAATAGTAAATCAATGGTTAAGAGTTGTATAATTGTAAGCGCCTTTCACAGTATTTATTTCAAATTAGGTTTACAAGAAATGCATGTTTTCAAGGTTAAATAATTAAGGTTATGTAATATCCTTTAATTAGCCAGACAGACTCACTGGGGAAGACCATCTTCTAAGAACAAAGTAATGTCCATATGACAACAACTGAAAGATAATACAAGTCATGTGTTCAGTACCAGTAATTATATACATTTATTGCCACGTCAGAATCTAACACTATCTTCATAGCCAAAAAAAAAAAAAAACAAAAACAAAAAAACAATAAATATACGAGTTACATACACACAAAATAAAAACGGTGCAAACAATACAGCAGTTCAAATGTTTTAAATTATATGATACAAATTCTAAAATCTTTTCTGATACAATCTTACTAAAGTCTCTAGTAATGTGTTAAAGGGTAGGTTCAACAATTTTCAATCCACTTTGTATTGTTGCAATGTTGGTAATATATGTAAAAGAACAAATGTTCTTTCTCTAAGATGACCAGTTTTATCTGTCAGCAAAACTCTGCTGAATGACACAAAACGGCATTTTGATGATGCAAAAAGTGTTTTTGTTGTTTTGTCAAAACTCGTCATTTCATTTTGCATCATCCTGCGGAGTGTTGCTTACATAGGAATATATAGGGATATATAGTCATCTTTATTTATATAGCGCTTTTAACAATATAGGTACACATAAGGCAGTGGTGTAGTGTAGAGACCTGCGCGCAAGATTCTGTCCCGCGCCCGCAGAAATAAATGTTACCTCGTCCTGCTTCCGCCCGCAACATTTGTTTTGTCCCGCTCCCGCCCGCAAAAGCCCACATAAAAGAAACATACATAGATTTCTTTTTTCAGTACATCGATGGAATTTACAGGAAATAGTTCTGTAACATCTCGTAAGTTCCACAAGATCCCAGCATAAACGCTCCCGATAAAATATTTGTTAATTAGGCTAAGCATCAACAATCACAAACCACTGTTATTCTTGACAGAAAAGCAAGCGTGGGCTGCTGCGTGCATGCATGGCAGAATGCGAGCAAACAAAGCTTTCTTAAAAAAAGCTGACATCTCAGTTCGTCCTCTTTTTTTTATATATAAACCTCTTATAACACAATGAATATATGCACAAATAATCTTTGTTGTAATGAGAGGATTCATGAGCACGCAATATTCAGCACTGTGCAATAACTTTTAAACGGACTGGCCAATGCGTTCCAGAAATCAACAGCTGGCTACATTGCGCAAGCTGTTTTAAATTGAAACTGCCTATTCTTGTGCTTGCTAATAATTTTTGTTGTATTAGTTGTTCTTGAAGAGCGGTAAAATAATAATATTATTATTATTATTATTATAAAATAATATTATTGATTAATAATTTGATACATCAGGGGTGCGCAACCCTGTTCTTGGAGATCTACCTTCCTGTAGAGTTTAGTTCCAACCCTGATCAAACCCTGATCAAAGTGCTCCTTCAGATCATAATTGTAACGGAGCGAGGGAGACGGGCAGCGGGGGGGATCCAAATGCAAGCTTTTATTAAATAACAAAGACAAAGACATGGCCATATACAGGCTTGGAGTCGAACAACGGCAGACAGGTACAGCATAGGCAAGACATTAGAGTAATGCGTGAAACAGACTAGGGTCGATCGGTGGCGTACGTAAACCAAGGGACAAGACAAAAGTGTAATCCACTAGACAGGCGAGAGTTCATATGAGTGGCAAAACAGAGTCCAAAAACGACAAGAAAAGGGTAATCCAAGACAGGTGAAGATCAGGACATGGATGACTAGACTACGAAGAAACAAGACCTAAGATACTCGGATGGCTCCGTAAAGTAGCTAACATGGGGTGCGTCAAATGCTAAACAATACTCTGTGAACAGGAGAAGGAAATCCAAGGCTTATATAGAGTGTCTGATTGGATACAGCTGTGTGTCTTCAGTGCAATGAATGATGGGGAACGTAGTCCGGGGTGTGGCGTAACAGTCTGTGTAATGTGAATGGCAAGGCACCTCTGGTGGCGAGCGGACTGGTGTTCAGGACCAGATTCATGACAGTAATTAGTTGGTTCAGGTGTGTTTGATCAGGGTTGGAGCTGCAGGAAGGTAGATCTCCAGGAACAGGGATGAGCACCCCTGCAGTACATTATAATGAAAACAATACCTTAAAAATGAAAAGCAGGTTATGATGACCAGAAATTTCTTAACCCCTGTAAACTTTTCAGTCCAAGGATCCATTAAACTAATGCATTCAAAGAGTAATTCTAATACAGAGAAAACCCACCGAATTTCATCAGAGATTGCGAAGAGTCACATCCAGATGTGTGTATTTGACTAAAAAGCACAAGACTTAAGCATATACCCACTTCTCCAGGCAGCCACCACTACACCACTGACATAAGGTACACATAACGCAGAGAAAGAGCAAATATGGTTATGTTACAGATATTAGAAACACTGCAAAAAATACAAAGCGTGTTGGAAACCATCAAACTTACCCTTACAGGCAATATAAGGATAATATTTGGCAGTTTTGTATGTACAGTTGCCATCGTCTGAAGTCTTGAGTGTTGCCGTCTTCTGAAGTCTTCACAAGTGATGCTGGATCCAAACTGGAACTGGTGTAATCTCTAGTAACCTTGGGATGAACATCCAGAGATAGAAACAGAAAAAGCAAAAGGAGAAAGATTAGCATAGCTGCTGTTCATATTATTTAAGACAAAAGATGATTTATTTCATCACATATGACTGTAGTGCAGCGCTTCTCAAAATGTGGTGGTGAATAGAGACATGACAAGTGGAACGAGACAAATGGGAGGAAATTGGGTCATTTTTGTGCCCATCTTTATTAATTCATTTATTTATTGACCATACACTCAAAACAAACATTTAAATATAAGCCTTACTTAAAACAACATCAGACTGCAAACAACATGTCGCATGGAACCATAGTAGCCTACAAGAATAATTTAACGTCAATGTTAAATTGAAGCGGAACAAAAACTTAAATGTGAAAAAGGCAGTAGGCGGTAGCGGGTATAAAAGTTAGCAACAGATAAGTTTGTGACATGGAATCAGTGGTGTACTGCAGGGTAGGCTATACGCAGATATACGGCTTTGCGTATACCCGCTTCTAAATCTACTCTGATGTGCATCATTCAGTAGTGTCCCACATTAGCCAAAATCATGACAGTCCACCACATGAATAGCCAATTCAATCACATGTGAATAAATGCAAATATTCCCTAACATCAACCAGTAAAGCCATCAGGACCGTGACGCCGACTTCCTTTGCAAGATGTTTGATGATTCCACTCCATTCACTCCTCCACCCAGAGTGGTAAAATAATAATTAGCTATTATTGATTACTAATTTGAATCAGTACATTATAACGAAAACAATGCTCTAAAAATAAAAAGCAGGTTTTTATGATAAAAAATTTCTTAAACCAACCAGTGAATAGTTTATTCCCGGGAAATAAATTATTGCCATAGGAGAGGTAGGCGGCATGGTGTAGGAGACGCTGGTGGGCTTGTTGTAGGAGAGGTAGGCAGGCTTGGCGTAGGAGATGCTGGCGGGCTTGTCATAAGAGAGGTCGGCAGGCTTGCCATAGGAGACGTGGCTTGCCAGGAGACGCCAGGCTTGCCATAGGAGAGGTGCTTGTTGTGGAGAGGTCAGCGGGCATGGCGTAGGGAGACGCTGGTGGGCTTGCCATAGGAGAGGTAGGCGGCATGGCATAGGAGACGCTGGTGGGCTTGTCATAGGAGAGGTCGGCGGGCTTGGCGTAGGAGACGCAGGCGGGCTTGTCATAGGAGAGGTCGGCGGGCTTGCCATAGTGTGTCCTCAGCCGTAACATTAAAGACGAGAGACCGGACAAAACACAAGGGAATAACCAGGAACTTAAATACACATGGTAAATAAAACAGGTGCAGGAAATCTAATTAACTAAACAAGGAAAGGACCATATATGGAAAAACGGGAACTAAAGCAGGGGGGAAAAACACGGAACACAAATCCACAACACTACAAAACACTGACACATGGATTATTTGGTTGTTGTTCTTGATACTTTTCTGGGGCTTGACTGTGGTAAGACCCTTGCTGTCTATGGAGGGTCAAAGAGCTCTCGGATTTTTATCAAAAATATCTTAATTTGTGTTCCGAAGATCAACAAAAGTCTTAGGAACATGATAATTACCATTTAAAAGTTTGGGTAAGTTGTCTTCTGCTCAGCAAGGCTGCATTTATGATTTTTTTTTTTCTATCAAAAAATCAAAAATGAGGTAAAAACAGTATCATTGTGAATTTTTTTCTATGTAAATATATTGCAAAGCATAATTTATGTCTGCAGAGCTGAATTTTCAGCATCATTACTCCAGTCTTCAGTGTCACATGATCCTTCAGAAATCATTATGCTGATTTGCTGCTCAAGAAACATCTCTGATTTTTATCAATGTCTTATCAATTATCAATAGTTAGATCAAACATTTCTCTTTCAAATAAATGCTGTACTTTTTAAAAACTTCAAAGAATCCTGAAAAATATGAAGCAGCAGCACGGTTTTCAACATTGATAATCAGAAATGTTTGTTGAGCAGTAAATCAGCATATTTGAATGATTTCTGAAGGATCATGTGACACTGAAAACCAGAGTAATGATGCGGAAAATTGCAGCTTTGATAAAAGAAATAAATTACATTTTACAATATATTCAAATAGAAAACCATTATGTTAAATTGCATTAGTATTTCACAATATTACTGTTAACCGTCTTAATGAAATACACAAAGCCATGGTGGCATAAGAGACTTTACCATACCAACCCCAAACCTATGAAATGGTAGTATATGTTTGAGTTACTTACTAGTCCAATGGTTTATAGCACTTGAAGATGGAGATGTTTTCTGACAGGAGGTCCGCTCCAACTCTGGAAGAATCTAGGAACATAAGCAATTTTTCACATAGTCAACAATAATTAGTATGCAGTTCCAGGTTATATCCAGAATATAAATATATAATTTACGACATAAATCCCCAACAGTAAACTGACTGCCATTAAGAAATAAGTATTGTAATTTCCCTACTGTAGTGTAAAGTAAAAATAATATACCTATGAAATATTCATTTTCATTTTTTACAGTGCAATTGTTTTACAGTACATGGCTATTACTGTCACAGGAATAACAATAATTTAAAATTGTTGTTAGTATTATTATTAATAATTATAATATTCTAATTTGTTTGCTTGTAAAACACCACTGTGAATGTAATTTAGACTGAAAAAAGTATGCCATAACTAAATAGAGGTGCGAGTAATCTTTAAAGTTCAGGCACAATTTCACGTCTCCAGTTTTATATGTGTGTAAAGACATCCAAATAATTCTTGTCAAGGGAAAAGAAAAAAAAAAAAAAAAACAGCAGCAGTTGCGAGTGGGGTGGCCCCGCCCATGCATTAATTGCATTAAATATTTTTGCCATGTTAAACTGAACAAAATTAATCGCCTGTTTAATGTTTTGACAGCACCTATATATAAATAAAACATAACAACAGAAACTATCATAATGCATATGAAATCATTTAATTAGCTTCTTAAGGTCACCTGTATTTCCTATTTCTCTTCAGCAGCTCCCTTAAAAAATGTTATAATCTTGGCACTTATCTGTTGTGGAGAGTTTATGTCCTCCTGAAATCACAGAACAAATTTCATCAATATCCGTTTACCATGAAATATCAAAACACCTTTGAACTAGTTTTCAGCCAATTTTCGTTCTCCACGTAAGGGACGTCACTGATTAACAGTACCGTGTATATATTTAGGTTAAATTATAGCCTACTTTCAAACACCTATTGAAAAATTACCAGCAAAACCTTACAAAACTATCAAAACCTCTCATATACACAAAGATTTGATGAAAACCCCAAAGTTTCACAAACAAGAGTTAGCATACCTCTGAAAACAGTTCAGAAGTTAACAGACTTTTGAGATGTAAACTGTACTAAGCATTCCACTGTGAAGTGCCTTGCCCTTCCCCTTCGAGAAATTGCTGGAAACACATTAAGACATTAAAAGTAATTTTAAAAATACAGCTGAAGTCAAGTTTATATACACCTTGCAGAATCAGCAACAATCAAATGTTAATTAGTTTTATTTAGTACTTACCTAAATAAGATATTTCACATAAAAGATGTTTGCATACAGTCCACAAGAGAAAATAATAGCTGAATTTATAAAAATGACCCTATTTAAAAGTTTGCAACTGCAGAAGGTTAAAACGCTCACTGATGCTTCAGAATGAAGATGTGTACATTGTTATTTTGCCTAAATATCCTATTTTTTTCCATTTAGTACGTCCCTTCAGAAGCTACAGAAGATACTTATGTTTCCTGAGGACAAAAGTTAAATTCACCATGATCTTGATCGTTTTTTTTTTTTGGCTGAGAGGAGGTTCACTCCAAATCTGCTGGGGTGCAGCAAGCCATCAGCATGGAAGAATTCTAGGAACATACTGTAAGCAATAAAATCTTGGAGCTTCTCATCTGTTGTAGAGAGTTTCTTTCTGTCCTCCTGAAATCACAGAACAATTTCTATCAATATTTGTTTACCATGAAAGATCAAAACACCTTTGAACTAGTTTACATCAAATATTCATGGTCTTTGTAATACAAGTTACTGATTAACCCTCTACCCACTCTCATAGCCCAACCTTTCATAAACAATCTATCACAATCTATAGTTAACCTACCTCATCTGAAAACGGTTGAGATGCAACTGGACATTTTCAAAGATATTTTCAATAAGTGTCAGGAACAATATGTAATATTTATGTGATTTTAGGAACTAAACTTACCTGAAAGCAGTAAAATCAGCAGTGTGTTTTGCTGTTTGTCAGTTGCAATGTTGCCACCCCATTTCTACGGCAACTCTGCTCCCCACTCCAGTGTAGAATGACTTGAATGTTCAACGCACACGCATTAAACCATGTCAAAGTCACAGAGCATTTACTAGGGGTGTAACAGTATGCGTATTTGTACAGAAAACTGTCAGGAGGGGGTCTTTTGGTTCGGTATCTATGTGTACCAAACTAAAACAGCTTTGTTTTAACCACTGCACAAGTGGAACTTCATTGGAAACGCGGTTTTATATAATGTTACTTTTGATAAAGTTTCATCTTTCATTCAGATTGTTTGATGTGGTGTGACAGATCGTTGTATAAACTCCTCAGTTCAAATGGAAGCACTGAGCTTGTGAGTTCACTAGAGAAATTAGAGAAAGTCTAGAGAAGTGCATTTTGTGAAATATTAGACTATATATTCATAATTTACTTGAGATGACTTAATTATTTAAATCTGTTATGAAACAAGTTATGACAGCCACAAATTAATATATTTTAACAATGAATAGAAATGTTATTTAAAAGTTAATGTTTTACTTCACCTATAATGCCACATGCTTGTAAAATGATATTGTCCCTTTTTTTTCCTGGGGAGGCAGAAATCCGAAATGAAACAACAAAAAGAAGTGTTAAGATATCCACTGAGCCCTGAATGATCTAGTTAGAGATTAGGAAAATGACTTAAGGCTGAATCCATAAAATTGTGTTGTTTTTAAAAATGCATTTTATTCATTTTATTGTAATTTTATCTGTGCACAGTAGGCCATTTTAATCAATGAAATGTAAATGGCAGGGTACATGCAAGAATAATTAAATGTAATTAAGTTGTTATTTTTGCTTAAAAAAAGAATGCCACCTTTAAAATGTGTGATGAACTAAGCAGCAACAGTGTGGCTTAAGTGTATTTACAGTAGGACTGCAAAGTAACATACATACATATATATATATATATATATATATATATATATTTTTTTTTTTAACCACCACTTAGATTTTTTGAAATTGCCCTGCCTTAACACCAGTCAAAACCAGAACTGTAGTTTCATTCATTGGCTCACAGTTACAGCTGTGGTCTCTGCCTTCGCTGACCTCCAAGTCTATCTTGGCTCAGCCTGAGCCAGTTTTGTATAGCCTTTTCTACCTCAGCCTCTGTGATGTGTGTCAGGGCACCATTCCTAAGAACTGACACTACAAGAGAAAATATTAAGTAAACAAAAAAAATAAAAATAAAAATACCATCAAGAGAGGGAAACACCAGTTGTACCCACTAATCAACATCACCAATCAACATACAATATCAGCTACAGTAAACACTTTATAATAGCTTTCATTAATAAATCATTAACAAACATTATCTAATGCATGAATCATTAGTTAATATATATCCACATATCTAGAAACATGAAATAATTAATGCTTGTTAATGTTTACTAATACATGTATTAAACATTACCTAATAATTAACATTTCATGTAAATTAAAATGCTTACAAATGTCATTAAATTTCTAATTTATATGATCATGCACATCTTGAAAACCGACAAATGATTTTAACAGATGTTATACAATGATTAAAACCTTTTGTTAAAGCACAACACTTTGCGAATATTGAGGTGATACGGGTAAGGTTTGGTAGTATGGGTACGTTTAAGGTTTAGGGGTCAGCAGTGTACAGGGGTCAATTTAATTACTATAAGGCAACATGATTCAATTTGTATATATTGCATTGTTTTGATAAATGATAAATGAAGTATTTTCTTGAATTTTTCCCCCCTCCTGTTGATGTATGCTTCAAGGAATATTCTGTTTGTACAATATAGTATACTAATGTTAGTGTAACAAAATATTAGTACTAATATTAATACTAATATTAGGTAACAAAAACATGTTTTGCACCCACATTACAATGCGCATTGTCTTTACCAAGCATTAAGCTAAACTTAACTAACCACCCTTTCCACAAATGTTACAGTAGCTAAAAGTCAACTGCCAATAAAGAGAGAGAGAAAAAAAAAAAAAAAGTCTACACAAAGACCAAATATATAACCTTTACAGACTGTGATTATGAGTCGCATAATGCATATATTAACATAAATAATTAGTGAAGTGCTTAAAATTACAAATTAAGCTACATTTTCACAAAATTTGTAATAGTAAAAAACAAAAAACAAAAAAACATACGTAGCTAATATGTGAACTGGTTTAATGATATTGATAAGCATTCAAAAGTTCATTAACAAAAACTTGCAATCATTGTAAATTTTCAATCATTGCAATCATTTCTAATTTGTAGATTTTTAAAATGCATTGAAAGTTTAATGACATTTGTAAACAGTAACCAATTATCTTAATATAATGTGTTTGTTAATGATTTATTAAATCATGTGTCAAAATTATTTGAAGGTTTAAAAAAAAAAAAAAAAAAAAAAAAAAA
>VONZ01002891.1:0-34162 GCA_012976165.1 Labeo catla | reverse complement strand
TAGGGGAAGAAATAATGGGAATTATTTTCTTTAGCAAGGATGCTTTAAATTAATCAAAAGTAATGATAAAGACATTTGTAATGTTACAAAAGATTTCTATTTCAGATAAATGCTGTTCTTATGAACTTTCAAAGCAGCCTGAAAAAAAATTATAATCAGCTGTTTTTAACATCATAATGATGATGATGATGATGATAATAATAATAAATGTTTTTTGAGCAGCAAATCAGAATATTACAATACTTTCTGAAGGATCATGTGACTGGAGTAATGATGCTAAAAATGTAGCTTTGAAATCACAAGAATGAATTACATTTGAAAATATATTCAAACAGAAAATTTTTAAATCGTAGAAATATTTCAGAATTGTACTGTTTTTGCTGTCCTTTGGATCAAATAAATGCAGGCTTGGTGAACAGAAGAGACTTCTGTAAAAAACATTTCAAAATCTTACGGTTCAAAAACTTATGACTAGTGGTGTACAGTTTCACATATTGCGATTTTTATTTTATTAGGATTCTGCTTGTTTTTTTCTCCTAATTAGCTTTTTTTTTTTATATCGATATCTAATGGCTAAATGCTGCTTTAACATGTTTTGTAGAGTGTGGAAGAATATGGCCTTATATGGATCACCTCAGCTTTATTATCTGTGGCGATTGTCGTCGGTATCTTCATTTTTCAGAAGTAAGTGCATCTCTTATGTCCTTCAAGTTGTTTCTTAATGCTTTTTAATACTGGAAGCTATTTTGCTGTGCTCGCACACGTTTGCACGAAAACAGTCCTTGGTGTTAATGTTAGGTTGTTTTGTAGTTAGCACGCTTGCTATGTCTCTGCTGGGCGGCCGAGCGCTTTTCAGCTGATGACTCTGCTCTTTTCTTCTTGGCAATCTCTACTTTCCATTTTCCATTTTCTTATGTCTTATTAGTTACTGGTATGGCAATAAAATCAAGCAATCAATCTAACATTTAAAAGCTTTATCTTTATCTTTATTTTTTATTTTTTTCAAATTTGATCAGATTTCACAATGCTCCAGGAAGCTACATCCAGAGGCAGACTTTTTGTAGACTGGGCCACAATTGCAGATCAAATTCTTGCCTATGCCCCGCAAGATGGAAAGGTGCATTAAGAGCTGGGTGACATGACTTCAGGTGTTTCTTATAATATGTCAATCAAAAAAAAAAAAATTTAACTGTATTTGATACATCAACTGTAAATACAGTGGTACAGTAACACTTAACTAGTTGCTTATTAGTTTGTGTATTGGCTGTAAATTAGTACTTATAAAGCACATACTGATGCCTTATTCTGCATGAGCATATTCTACATCCCTGAATCCCACCCCATACCTAAACTTAACCTGCTGTAGTTGAATGGGGCTGGGGATTCATTTGCATTAATACCATTATAATTTATATTTTTATTACAATGTCATTATTTAAAGCAATGAAGAAATTTTCATATGAAAGTGTTTCAATGTGGTGTTTTGATTGAGTATAAGTTTCACAGTTTGCGCTGTATTATTCTTATGGTCTAGATGTTAAAGGGGAGAGTGCTTTCAAAGTCCTGCCCATTCTGGAGGAAGGGTCCACAGAATTCTGGAAGCCCAGGGTTTCTGCGGGTCTTAAAGTCTTAAAAAGTCTTAATCACTTGACATCCCAGACCTTCGCATTTGTTACAGGCCGTGCCACTGAAGCCGACTCGTTGCCTGGGAATTTCTCCAGCTTGCAGTATATTATATTGATGGACATAAGTCTTCATGTGTGAATTTAAGGCCAACAGTTTTTTCTGACCACTTGTAACATGTTTTAAATTGTCATATGTATTGTCTGGTGGACACTTTGTTTGGCTTAGTTTTAATAGCACAATGTTTGGAACGATTCTCATGTGATAATTTTTGAGTGTTCTGCTGCTGCAATGTTGACAAAGAATCAGAATCTACAGTGCCTAGTTTACACAGTTTTGTGTTTTAAATGAACTGATCTACTAAAGTTGTTGTTTTATGTGTCTGTAATGGTTGGATAAAATGTGTGACAGCTGCACCCATTTGAAAATTTATTTAAAAAGAAATAAAACTTATTAAATTGTTTACAGTTGCATTGTGTGTGTTTTTCTAACTGTTACTGAAAAGCAATAATAATTGTACATTCTTTTGTGATTATTTATTATTTTTGGTAAATATAAAGGTAGCAAGGCAATAAGGCAACAAATAACCCAATGATTAGGTTATGTTTAACCCAGCAACACAATTAACCTGACCCACTGGTTGGGTCAAATAAACAACCCAGCATTCTGGGTCAAATGGTTAAACCCAGCACTTGGGTCAAAACAACCCAACGCGTGTTCTGTCCCATAGTTACCCAGCGGCTGGGTTAAGGTTGGGTTATTTTTTAACCCAGCACCTTTTAGAGTGTAAGACTACTCAATAAACTCTGTTCCTTTTTACCATCATACTTCGTCTCCTGCTTCTGCTCTTCATTTTCACTGGTTTTTCCTCAGTCAACTTCTCGGCTGATAGAAGACTGTTAATAGTGTTTTGGGTATTTTTGGGTACCAGACAAGACTTCCTGTTAACAGGGTTTGGGTATTAGACTACTCTGCTGACGAGTTGTTTTGATACAGGACAAACTGGTATATTCTGACGGGATCTGGTGTCCAGGGCTGGATCTTAATTGTCTAGGCATGGAGACAGCGATCTAACACTAATGAATCCTTAACTTTGAAATCAGTAGGAGCAACTGCCTTTTACAAAAAAAAAGGATTCAAAATATAACAAATCTCATAAATTACATTTGAAATATTGTTAAAAATGTAATTATGGATTTACCTCTGAATTTTTTTTATAAAATAGCAAAAATATATATTTACAAAGTAAATCTTAATAGGTCAGTATAACCCTTCTAATTAAATTATTAATACTGTGTTTCGGTACTGACAAATTTGGGGAGAGGACACATATTCCAAAACTGTCTGAAAATACAATATGAGAGATAACTGAACAATTATTAGAAATGTGTACCTTGGATATCATACAATTTGCATACAGTCAAACACTGTTAGTTCTACCTAGAGCCACTGTCGACGTGATACTTGGTCGACCCTGGTTAACTCGTCACAGTCCCCACATTGACTGGCGCTCCAGGGAAATCCTGGATTGGAGTGATGCATGTAAAGGGAAATGTTTAGTGCCGTCATCTACAATAGAGACCACATCCACGTCACTCCCCGTCCAATCCACTTCAGTCGAAAGCCCAGAAATCACCAGTTTAGTCACTATCCCCTCCGAGTACTCATCTTACGCCGACATGTTCAGCAAGGAACAAGCTACTCATTTACCTCCCCAAAGACGGTGGGACTGTAGCATCGACCTACTGCCAGGCGCGTGACTGCCGCAGGGGAAGGTCTATCCGCTGTCCATCCCAGAAAGAGAGGCCATGGAGAATTACATCAATAAGACACTCAAACAGGGGTTCATCCGACCTTCCACCTCTCCCGCCACGTCAAGTTTCTTCTTTGTGGCAAAGAAAGATGGTGGGTTGAGACCATGTATAGATTACCGAGTTCTAAACGAGTCTACTGTTAAATTTGCCAACCCGCTACCCTTAGTACTGGCAGCTCTAGAAGAACTCAGAGAAGCCCAGGTGTTCACGAAGTTAGATCTACGCAGTGCCTACAATCTCATCCGTATTCGTGAGGGGGATGAGTGGAAGACAGCATTCATCACCCCCTCAGGACACTACGAATATCGGGTGATGCCGTATGGGCTAGCCAACAGTCCCTCCGTGTTTCAAAACTTCATGAATGAGATTTTCAGAGACTTCCTGCACCACTTTGTGATAGTCTATATAGACGATATCTTGATCTATTCCCGTGACCTCCAGGAACACCGAGGACACGTACTCCAGGTACTCCAACGTCTACGTGAACACCAGCTTTACCTAAAATTAGAAAAGTGTGAGTTCCATCAGTCCCCAGTATCTTTTCTGGGGTATGTGATATCTGGAGATGGGGTTCGCATGGAACAAAACAAGGTTTCCGCGGTATCTCAATGGAAAGAACCACAAACCATCAAAGAACTCCAACGTTTCTTAGGTTTTGCTAACTTTTACCGCAGATTTATCAAGAACTTTAGTTTACTTGCGACCCCTCACACTACCCTGTTAAAGGGTGCGATGAAAACTCTCCAGTGGAACTCCAATGCCCGAGAAGCCTTCCAGAGACTCAAGCAGGCCTTTACTTCTGCCCCCGTACTTCAACATCCTGACCCCAACAAACCTTTTGTGGTCGAGGTGGATGCGGCAGACACCAGAGTCGGAGCTGTACTCTCCCAATGGTCAGGTGAACCCTTAGCTCTCCACCCATGTGCCTACTACTCCAAGAAGCTTACTCCGGCTGAGCAGAACTACGGGATTGCCATCAAGCAGGCCCTCGAGGAGTGGCGTCATTGGCTGGAAGGAGCTAAGCATCCTTTTCAGGTAATTACTGATCACAAAAACCTTCAGTACCTACGAAATGCCAAACGACTCAATGCCCGACAGGCTCGCTGGTCTATGTTCTTCACACGCTTCCGTTTCCACATCACTTATCAGCCCAAACATAAGAACCTCAAAGCTGATGCTTTGTCAAGATTGCATTCCACAGATCCTGTAGATGAGAGTCCCGAGCCGATACTACCACCAACCGTCTTCCTGGCACCCATCGTATGGCAACTGGATGACCAGATCCGTCACGCCACCCTCGAGGAAGCTGCTCCGCCGGGAGGTCCAGCATGGCGAACGTATGTACCAACGCATCTCCGACATCCCCTGCTGGACAGTGCTCACACGTCTCTGGGCTCTGGACATCCTGGCAGTAGGCGGACCCTCTCGCTCCTACGTCAACGTTACTGGTGGCCCAACATGGCTAAAGAGGTAGCGCGGTATGTTAAGGGATGCTCGGTCTGCGCCGTAATCACAACTCCACGACGATTACCTGAGGGCAAACTCCAACCACTCCCGGGACCCTGGACCCACATCGGAGTAGACTTCGCCACGGATCTGCCACCGTCAAATGGGTACACCACTATTCTAGTAGTTGTTGATCGATTTTCCAAAGCTTGCAAACTAATTCCTCTCAAAGGTCTTCCCACAGCACTTGAGACCGCAGAAGCCTTGTTCCAGAATGTGTTTAGGAACTTTGGCTTACCTGAAGACATCGTATCCGACCGTGGGCTCCAGTTCATTTCCAGGGTTTGGCGGGCCTTTTCCAACTGCTCGGGGTCACGGTGAGTCTCTCCTCGGGGTACCACCCTCAGACGAACGGCCAGACCTAACGGAAGATACAAGAAATCTCCCGCTACCTCCGAACCTACTGTTCCCAACATCAGAACACCTGGAGCCAGTATCTGCCGTGGGCCGAATACGCCCAGAACTCGCTCCGACAGGAAACCACAGGTTTAACCCCCTTTCAATGTGTTCTAGGTTATCAGCCACCACTCTTCCCCTGGTCCAGTGAAACTTCAGAAGTCCCCGCGGTAGATCACTGGTTCCGGGAGAGCGAGAGGGTATGGGACTCAGCTCATGTCCATCTTCAGCGGGCAGTGCGGAGGCACACGGAGAACGCCAATGTTCGCAGGTTACCCACTCCATCTTACCATCCAGGAGATAAGGTATGGTTGTCCACACGTGATATACGTCTCCGCCTGCCCAGTAAGAATCTGAGTCCCCGCTACATAGGTCCCTTTACCATCCATTCACAAATTAACGCAGTAACTTACCGTCTTAACCTACCTCCACAGTACCGGATCTCCTCTTCGTTTCATGTGTCACTGTTAAAGCCTTACATTGATCCCGTTCTCCCTCCTCCTGCAGAACCTGAGCCGCTTCCCCCTCCACTCCAACCAGAGATCATCGGAGATCAGATCTACCGTATCCAGGAAATTCTCCACTCCCAATGCAGGGGCAACCGGCTCCAGTACTTAATTGACTGGAAAGGCTACGGACCAGAGGAGAGATCATGGGTGGACAGAGACGACATCCTAGATCCCCCTCTCCTCGCCGAATTCCACCAACGGCTCCCCGAACTACCAGCACCCAGAGGACGAGGTTCTGAAATGCAAGACAAAATTCGTGAGCAAGTTTGCACTTGAAAATACATCATATAGTTTCACAGAATCCACAAGCATTATTTTCCCATGTAAATCTTTCATGTAAGAACTGGCTGGATGGATTCTGTAATGCCACGCCAGCAGAGGGAGCCCTTACTCATGAACTGTCTGTTACTGCTCCCTCTGCTGCTGCTTTGGTTACTTCCTGTTTGGTGGCCATATAAGGAGGGCCATGCCAAACAGGTGTCGCAAAGTATTGTTTTGCCTGTGTGGACTCTACCAAGCATTTTCCCAGATTTCATTGCCTTGTTTTTGTTGTTTTCCACGGTTTGGTTTCTTTGTCATAGTTTAGCCTTGTTTTTTGCATAGTCTTGTTTTGCTTCACTGCCATAGTTTTTGCCTTGTTTCATAGCCTTGTTTATTTTGCTACTTTGGACTGCTTTGGACTGTTTGTTTGGTGATCGACCCTGCCTGTCTTGACTACGCTGTTTAATAAAGCTTGCATCTGGATCTTGCACGCTTCCCTGGAGTCCTGTTACAGATACATGTTATTTAAAATCTTTAATGACACTTCTTTGGTCTTGAGAAAAGTTGGATGGGATGAATAACTTTTCTTCACCTCTTCTGGAAACTGAATGTAAAAGATCTTTAATTATTGATCCTTTCCAGCAATTAAAGTCTATTTACTTCATTGACTGTCGACCTCTGAATGTAAAACACATAGTATACAGTAGCTTATACATGCATATGCATATTATAACCCTTTCTTTTGTTTACATTTATTAAATCAAACATGCATTTGAACATTTCTATTTTGTGAAAAGTGTGAAGCTCAAAAGTAGACAGAATACAGGAATAAAATATGGAACAATATTTTGTAATGCCAAGATACAAATGATATTATGCATACGATTATTTAAAAAAAGAAAAACTATTTTTTTGCACTTAAAAACAGCTAATTAATATTCATGAGCACCCATCCACCATAACGTTTTAGTTTTAACTTTATAGAGGATGCAGTGGTATTTTAAATGATATTGTTATTTGCCTTTTTTTTTTTTTGTAATTGACTGTGAAATTTAACTATTTCTGAGTGAAATCTTGTCAGCGTGTCCAAAACTGCAAACATTAGGTCGTACCAACAGAATCATGTACAGCTAAACTGTAATCAGTGAACTTAATAACTACACAGATTTAGGAGATCTAAAAAGAAAAGGTGGTTTTATTCCATTTAATTTAATTCTGTTTAACAATTACATCCTCATGATCATTTACCATGACAGTTTGCAACAGCAGTTTCCACCAAACCTTAGTAACTATCTTTACTAAAATAACAGATGAATGTAGGAGCTTCTTCAAATATGAAGCCTCAGAATCTTTATTTCTTTTTGGATGATGATAACACCGAGACAACACAATTTTACTGTAGTAAACATTGTATTTTGGTAGAAACCATACCATAATTTAAGTGCAGAATTTAGGTTAAGGCTAAAGTATATCAAAAGCGTGAATTTAGATAAACTGTGTCTCTCTGACAGTCATTTGACATCTACATTAACTTGAATTCACCAGGCATCTGTGTTGAACGCCACCTCTAACATGTAATTAATTGATCATCGACACATAGACAAAGTCTACAGCTGTATTATTATTTATCTTTATAATATAATATAATATATTTACCTTTATAATGATAAACCTTACAGTTTATGATTAATGGGAATCCCTCTCTCCCCCTGCAGGACACACATGTACATGTACAGTATTGTAAATACTCGCCATAAGCATCGAATAAAACGAATAAATAAGGTTCCAGGAATTGTAATAAACGCAATGCAGTAAACTGTATTAGAGTAAATCACTATATTTTCGCTCCCCTGACTAAATTAGACATGGGTTATCAAACCTATAGTTTAATTATTTAATCCGTTCATTTAATACAAATTGTTCGTTTGAATTGTGAATTCTGTTGATTAAAAAAAATAGAATAAAATTAGGCAAACGAATGTGAAAACACTCACCAAAAAATGAAAATTTGCTGAAAAAAAAAAGTAATGCGCGTCACCTAAAAGAGCGAAAGTGAAACTGAAAACAGCCTCGTGTTCATCCGGAGGGTCACAAACTAAATCAGGTTTAAATTGTAAATTCCTTCTGGATCTTCTCGAGTACGTTCAAAGTGAGTTACTATCTCATTATTGTAGGTATGCAGGGTGAAAAGAAGAAATTCGATGTGGCGAACTCTGAGGAGGAATTAAAGAACACCACAATTTTACAGCTGAGAAGAAAAATAGCTTCTGAATATAAAAATTGTAAGTCAGACACATAGAGTTCCTTGTCTTTAAGATTTATTGTTTGCTTTATTGCTTTAATTTGTGTAAAACCTTTGCCTCAGATCGAATATTGTATTTACCCTTACAAAAATGAACTATTATTTTGCTACAGTAAGTCAGGGAACATTTTAACCATATTTGTAGTAAAGTAATTGTAATTACATCTTCATGAGGAAAGCGTAATCTTTCCAGCTTAAGTTGATGAATATATTTGCTGTTCTTGGGTTGTTTTTATTTTTCTTAGGTTACAAATTCGGATGCAGGCTGATCTGCCCAGGCTTATGTGAGAAACTGGAGGATCATGAAACTCTTGGTCATTATGGCATTACACAGGGATCTACTCTTGGCTGTGTTTGGAAAATGCCTGGTGGAGGTATGTAACAACATCACCAGACAAGGGTCAAATAATAAAAGTTTTAACTATGTTATACTATGTTTGTAGGACAACAGCTCAAAGGCCATGTTATCATATTTTTTTTACTGTATATGTAATTTGCAGAATGTTGATCAAAACATTGGTTTGTTTACATTTTTACTGTTTTGTGCTTCATAATAGTTTTATTGTTTATATTCTGATGACAAATAGCCATATGTTGTAAGAACATGTCTGCTGTTTGACACACTCTATATTTGTGTAGTGATATTTTTCACGTTCATTTTTGTATAATGAAAAAATTCACAGTCTTTGTCTATACAAAAGTGGACAGAAATGAACAACTAGTCCAGGTCAACTCTATATAATGTAAATAAAAACTTTATTAATGATCCTTCATACAATTAGGCATAAAAGTGCAAAAAGATATCATTCAGCTTCTGACAAAGCTTTTGTTGTTCTGTTTCACATCATATCTCATTTAGGTTGTCCTGAAGGTGAAGCTGAAGGAATTCCCAGAACTGAATCTATGGAAAGACTAAGACTCAGCATGTAGCCTAAATGCATTAGACTCGCAATGAATCCGAAGAGAAAGTTTAAAGCAGACAGTATTATAACATGACATTTAAAGAGGGGATTTTTTTTTTCATGTGAATGAAGATTACATATATCTCACCTAAATGTTTCCTCACTACAATTACATAATCACATTTTATAGAATTATGTGTTGATTTGTATTTATATTGTTTGCACAGTAGTTTACACTTGAATTTCAATGGTTTTGAATGCAAATGGATACACTTTTCTGAATTAAACAAGTTCTTAATTCTACAGAATTAATGCAAAGTGCTGTCCCACAACTAAAAACACATTTTAAAAGCATTTAGATGTTTATTAAGATCCGTCTATTATCTATATCCACAATTACATTTAAAAAAATATATATTAGTAAGCTTAATGTATATAAAATCATCATTTAGTTGCTACTTATGAAAATTATATTGAAATATTTGTTGTCATTTTCCCCATTGTTGTTTTTAAAAGTATCTGCTTAATTCTTTTAAAAAGTCAAGTTCAAAAAAACATTTATTTTATATTTTCTTTGTAAATTATGAAACTTTATATCAAAAAAAAAAAATAGTGACCATAGAATTGTCACTATTGAAACAGTCACAAACATATCATCATTGTGTCAGTAGTGACAAAAGGGAACATAATTCTCATATTTGGGGATATATAAAATTTGCCTTTTATTTTAGTATTTTAGTATGTTTGTTTTAAAAGTTAAAAGTCTGAAATGTGGTCACTACCAAAATATTACTGTGACTACTGAAACATGGGATGTTTTGTCAAAAATAAAGTACACTGATTTATCAACTAAGATGCTATAATAGTGGATAGTGTTTGGTTCAATGTATATTCAAACTAATGAAGGATCTGACGATCCTCAAATGCAAACTGTGTGTTTTGCCTCAGAGCAACCATACATTTGTGTTGTGTTTGGCTTTCTTGTTATTCTTCATTCATTTATTCATTTAGAATCATTAATCATTTCATCATTTTATTATTCCATTTAATCATATAATCATTTATAATAATCATTATAATCATTTATATATTCATTTTATTGATTCATTAATTGATTAGTCATTTGTATTATATTATAGTTGTTTTTTATATATTTTTTCTATTGTTGTTTAGTCTTCTGACTGTGTAGCTTCAAAGGCTGTTTGTCTTCATGAATAAAAGATACAAGGGAATGTTTATGGAAACTCAAGGTTTATAGGATGTTGTTGTGAATCAGTTTGGTATAACAATACTTGTTGTATTTGTGTTCTCCAGACGAAGTCTGAGCATTGAGACATACACAACTAAGACTATTCAATAAATAAACTCCTTTTATCATCATTACTTCGTCTCCTACTTCTGCTCTTCACTTTCACTGGTTTTTCCTCAGTCAACTTCTTGGCTGATAGAAGAATGTTAATAGTGTTTTGGGTGTTTTGGGTACCAGACAAGACCTCCTGTTAACAGGGTTTGGGTATTAGACTACTCTGCTGACGAGTTGTTTTGATACAGGACAAACTGGTATATTCTGACGGGATCTGGTGTCCAGGGCTGGATCTTAATTGTCTAGGCATGGAGACAGCGATCTAACACTAATGAATCCTTAACTTTGAAATCAGTAGGAGCAACTGCCTTTTACAAAAAAAAAAAAAAAAAGGATTCAAAATATAACAAATCTTATAAATTACATTTGAAATATTGTTAAAAATGTAATTGTTACGGATTTACCTCTGAATTTTTTTTAATAAAATAGCAAAAATATATTTTTACAAAGTAAATCTTAATAGGTCAATATAACCCTTCTAATTAAATTATTAATACTGTGTTTCGGTAGTGTCAAATTTGGGGAAAGGACACATATTCCAAAACTTTCTGAAAATACAATGTGAGAATTAACTGCACAATTACTAGAAATGTGTACCTTGGATATTATACAATTTGCATAAAGCCAATTTTTTTAAAAAAAACTTTTTTTCCCCCAGGACGTTTCCAATATATATTTGACTCTGGACCACAAAAACAGTCTTAATTAGCAATAGCCAACAATACACTGTATGGGTCAAAATGATAGATTTTTCTTTTATGAAAAATCCTCATTAGGATATTAATTTACACAGTAACCTAATTTTATTAAGCCATAATTAACATAATGAGATCCCCACTTGTTTGTACTTAAAGGAGAAGTCCAATTCCAAAACAAAGTTTCACAGATAATGTACTCACCCCATTGTCATCCAAGATGTTCAAGTCTTTCTTTCTTGTGTTTTTTGAGTTAAACATTTTAGGAGTTTTTTGACATACCCTAACTGTCATGAACCGGAACAAAAACAGTCCAGGCAGAGCAAGACAAGACGAACGTTTGGCATTAAAAAGTATATCAATTGTATTATTGTCACAGTTCTGTCTGTTTGCATTCTTAGTTTCTCCCATTGTCTCCCCCCGTCGATCTGTCTACTTTGGTCCAGCTAACAGTCCCTGTTAGCGTTACCTGGTTCACCTGTCTGTCATTATTAGTTAGCCTTTATATATCTGTCTTTGTCATGAGTTCCCTGTTGGTCTTTATTGTTGATTTGAGTTTCTGTGTGTGTGGATATCGCTCTGTGTTCCTGCCTGTTCCTCTTGAAAGTAATTAAAATAAGATTTGTGTCGTACGTTGTATCCTGTCTTCCATCCAGCACCAGCAACCGTAACAATTATTTTAATGAAATAACTGATTGTTTGCCTAGATATGACCCTTCTTTATCTAGCGGTTTACAGTTGCATTTGTGATTGTTTAAACTGCATTTTGGAAGTTCAAAATATCAGTCCATTATATGGAGAAAAATCCTAATATGTTTTCCTCAAAAAACATTATTTCTTTACAACTGAAGACAGAAAGACATGAACGTCTTGGATGACAAGGAGGTGAGTACATCATTTGTAATTCTTTATTTTGGAAAGTGGACTTCTCCTTTAATGTCACTATCTTATCTGCTTTATGGTTAAAATGATAAAAACAAAACTCGTTACTGAACCTGATTAACTCTGAAACTGCTTTACCTGATTATTACTGTAAAGCCTTTGAAGTAAATGTGTGTTGTATAAAGTGTCATTCAAAATAAACCAAATTCCACATGTGCTGAAAGCTGTTCAGCAGTGGTTTTGTATAAATGAGGTGTGTCTAATGGCTTTGGGCGAGCAGTGGGCGGGTGTTTGCTTAAACAACGACAGTGAAGCTAAACACAGTTTCACGTTCAAGTGCATCAAATCAATTCATTTTAAATTCTACATTCATTTTGGAAAGGTTTAAACACATGCAAAATGACTTTTGAGCTCTGGCTTAAAGACTGGATGAAACCAGGCTGGAAAATCAAAGTGTCTGTGGCGAACTCAGAGGAGGAATTCAAGAACACCACAGTTGAAGAGTTGAAAAGAAAAGTCTTGTCTGAAGACGAATGTAAGTCAAAACCTTCAGTGTTGTGTTTCTATGGTTATGCTTCAGTGTGTGGCTCTGCATTAATTAAAAATAGACTATTAGCTCATATGTGGTGATATGCTGTGATATAAAAAAATTAATGTAGATTCAGCATTTATTAATTGAGAGGTTTGAGCTTGCAAAGAAACAAAATCCCTTTTGAAGCTATAGTGTTTGCTGTTCATCATGTTGTTGTGTTTCCCTCATAGATGAAAACTCCATTCTTGCATACTATTATTGCAAAACACTGAAGAAAAATCGCACACTTGGTTCCTATGGCATTAAACACGAAGATGATATTACCAAAGTACCCCGAGGAAGTATGCATCACAAAACTACTGTCAATTATTTATAGTCCCATTATAGATACTTAAACTAACTGACCCTTTATTTCAGCCACTTATACAGTGACGTATGAGGTACATTCTTCTGAAGGGCATAAGACAGAAGGTGTGTATCTCAAGTTATTTTTCTGTTTCATCAATCTGAATTGATAAAAGTGTAAAATGATTTTAATTATTGACCTTTGCATTATTAAAGTTAAAGGTACCGATAGACAGATTTACAACAAAATAATATTATTCCTTCCGCTTCTGACAGATGTTTTGTTGTTCTTTTTCACGTCATCTCTCACAGAAACACATTCATTTGAAGATGATGATGATGAAGATGGTAAAGACATTTCCAGGACTCAATCTATGGACAATTTGGCCATAATGCAGAAGATGAAACACAGACCCATATTGTAGATCAGTGCATTTCATGACAATCCACATAAACATATTCATACTGTGGATTATCGTATATTATCTTCTGATGTCAGCCTGTTAACGTAAAATGCTTTCTAAAAGAAATTTATAATGTTTTATAAAGTTGAAAGAGTTTCCTGTATATTATTGTACACTGATATGTAAATATTGTACAAAGTCCTTTCTTTAGCTTACATTTGTGACCCTGGAGCACAAAACCAGGTAAGTAGCACAGGTATATTTGTAGCAATAGCCAAAAATACACTGTATGGGTTAAAATGATCAATTTTTCTATTATGCCAAAAATTCTTAGGATATTAAATAAAGATCATGTTCCATGAAGATATTTTGTAGATTTCCAACCATAAATATATCAAATTTTTGATTAGTAATATGCATTGCTAAGAACTTCATCTGGACAACTTTAAAGGTGATTTTTTCAATATTTTGAACAATGTTTTGTAGTGCAAATTGTGCCAATTGTAAATCATTATTAATATGTTTTGGTAATGTTTTGTAAACTATATTGAATACAACTATACTCTACACATCTCATAACTGACGTTAACAAAAAAACAAGCAAAAAATTGTGCCCGGGTAAAATTACATTTTTTTTACTGATTCCAGTAAAATTAATAAATTTAAAACTGAGACAAGTTTCAGAGCATTTCTGCACATCATGCATTGAAAAGACTTTGAAACTGGCTTCTGAAATGCAAGACAAATTTCCTGAGCAAGTTTGCACTTGAAAATACATTATATAGTTTCACAGATTCAACAAGCATTATTTTCCCATGTTCATCTTTCATGTAAGAACTTGTTGGATGGATACATGTTACTTAAAATCTTTAATGACACTTCTTTGGCCTTAAGAAGAATTTGGATTGAGTTTTTCTTCACCTCTTCTTGAAGAACGTATTTTCTTCTTAGCTGACTAGCAGGTTTGGTAACACTTTTTTAAAAAAAACTTGTTAGTACAACGTTTCTGAGGTGGTGTTAGAGTACGTTACAAACTGTTAAATCATCGTTTTGAGGGGCGTGGATTTATCACCAATAGATCCTCTGCAGTGAATGGGTGCCGTCAGAATGAGAGTCCAAACAGCTGATAAAAACATCACAATAATCTACAAGTAATCCACACCACTCCAGTCTATCAATTAATGTTGTGTGGAGCCTAAAGCTTGAAACAAATCCATCATTAAGATGTTTTTAATTAAAATGCTAAAATAAGACTATAATGCACAATAACGCCAATTCTTCCAGTGCAAAAAGTGGTTTGGTCTGAATCAGGAGAGAAATCTGCACAGATCAAGCACCGTTTACAAGCCAAAACAGTCCAAAACAGCTCTAAACAAATGTGATTTTGATTTGGGGGTGTACTAGAACATGCTTTTATGCTTGGTGGTCCGAAAAACACATTATTTTTCATAGAATGTACATTATTACAATACATTTCTCTCCAGCCTGGCACAAATGGCTCGATTAGTTCTGGGTTTGATGAAGGCCCGCCTTCCGAAAAATGAAATGTGTTGTGATTGGTTAGCTGTCCCACTGTGTTAAGATTGGCGAACAGCTTAGACGGTGTTTCAGTACTGCCACGCCCCTCTCCTCCGTTATAGTTAAGGGTATCAGACATGTACCCAGGTAGGGCTCAACCTGTGCAGAGCACATGCCCTTTTTTCTCTCACGCTCCATAGTGCCCTTTTTTTGTTGCTGTTTCTCTTTTCTTCAATAAACCAATGCTATTGACTTAGCCTTCCCCACAAAAAATGCCACTAAATTGGACCAAAAAAAAAAGTAAATCAGCAGATAATTTTCACTTTTGGGTGAGTTATTTCTTATAGGGGTGCTGAAAAAGTGGTTGTAGACTTGGGTTTCTATATGAATTCGTTCACAGAGTTACAGCAAATTTGACAGTTTTCTCCCTTATATATAGACTGTCTCTCTTTTAGGAAGTCATAGGAATGCTACTGTGGATTTTTTCATGCACTATGGAACAAATAGGAATGAAGAAGTATATAGGCTATTTGTCATAGTTTCCAGGTCTATTTTTTTAGACATACTGAAGGGGAATAAAATGGTTTACTGTGGTGAACTCGGGGGAGGAATTCACGAACACCACAGTGGAAGACTTAAAAAGAAAACTCTTTCCTGCAGACGACAATTGTAAGTCAAACATTACAGTTGATAAAATTACTGAATATTTGAGATGAAGGTCGATTCATCTGGGATTCATCCACTCTGCAACACTTGTCTTGTACTTTTTTATTCATGATTAAATTAAAAGTGTTTAATAACTGAAGACTATGCAAAGATGTGGTATTTGGGAGAGACGTGTCCCTGCCGTTGGACAATTATTAACATGACATTTATAAACAGCTGGCTGCCTTCTCCATTTGTTGATATGACAGATTAGATTTAAATTAATTCAATTCAATTAAAATTTATTTGTATAGCGCCTTTCACGATACATATCGTTGCAAAGCAACTTTACAGCAAATTAAAGGTTTTACAATATATTTAGTAGTAGCTTGCTAGTGGTGACCAGTGTTGGGGAAAGTTACTTTTACAAGTAATGCATTACAATGTTGCCTTACTCCCTGAAAAAGTAACTAATTACGTTACTTAGTTACTTTCTATGGAAAGTAATGCGTTACATTACTTTTAAATCTGGGCGGGACTTGCTTCTTTGTTTTTAATATAAAACAATTCTAATGTCTAATGTAAACAATTCTTCAGCTATTAAAAAAAATGAAGCACAAATGTTAGTTTATCTAAAGTCATTTTTGCTTATTAATATGGTTGAATTGCATCATCGAAGGTCAGCACTGGTTAATAAAATGGGATTAAATACATAAAGGATATTTGTTTTGTTTAACATGTTTAATTATTGCAGGGTTGCATCATATTCTGAATTTGCATTTCACTGTTTCTATTCATTTTGAGGAATTCTGAATCTGTTTTTTGTGCGTGAGATGAATTAATGCATGTTCACATTTAGTCTAGAATAAAGTAACATGATGTTTACTCACAACTTCCAGACAGGAGACTTGTCAATCAATAAATGGGGAAAAAAGTAACTGGCGTTACTTATTTGAAAAATAACTTCTTAGAAATTCAAAAGTAGTGCGTTACTTTGTTACTTGAAAAAAGTAATATTATTATGTAACTTGCGTTACTTGTAATGCCTTACCCCCAACACTTGTGGTGACTGTGTCAAGTTGATGTACATATGGCAGACATATGAGATGTGTAGTAAAGATCAATTAATGTCGTAACTGAACAGACAAAGAACACTAAATTAGTAGCAAAATTCGGTAGTGCTGTAGGGGTGGGCAATATGGAAAACATATCATATCACCATTTTTTTCAGAAATATCACAATTTTATCACAGTTCTTTGTCATGTTGATTTTACTATTTTGCAAGTTGACTGAGCAGTACAGCCAAACTAATTTCCCTTTTTTAAAAACAAAGCCTTTCAAGATAACAAAAAAGAATGGCAGATATTTTGGTCAATAAAAATCTTTGCCATTATTTTATCTTTGTTGTTAGAACATTAGAACAAACATTACAAATAAACATAATACAAATAAAACAAACAGCGCTTTATTATTCAGGTGTATTTAGCAGTAGCTTTCCATAAATGGAATTAACTAATATAAAAAATGAAACACCATATACATATACGCTATACACATCAATTGTACATTGATTCTTATCGAAGCAACTGTATTAAAGTTCTTCAGTTAAAAGCAGTGAGTGCTTTTTCACTTTTTTTTGTTGTTTTATTAACTTTAAATTCAAAATACCTTGTTTTGCGTTTAGCACAAGATTGAAATTATTACAGGTTTGGGACAACATGAAAGTGAGTAAATAATGACAGAATTATAATTTTTCGGTGAACTATCCCTTTAAGGACAAGTGGCAGCATGTTTGGTAGAATTAGTGTGCTGTCCCTTTAAGAGCTGCACGCATCTAATAAACAGGCACGCATTCGTTCCCTTTCGAGGAACTCGAACTGCGTCCTCTAGAGGTCGCTATTGGGGAACATCTCCTACGTGACCCGTGTCTGAAGCTATATATATAAAAACTACATGGTACTGGCCGGCGACAGCCTATGACGTCACAGCTGGCGCGATGCGTCGCTGCTGGCGCGTCATACCAGCGTGACCGCATTGCATAAAAGGGTGCCGGTTGAACACAACATCCTCTTCTTCGTCTTCATTTTGACCTTTTGTCTTGTGCATTTCTCTCACCAGGACGGCTCATTTGTGACGTAGTGTGGTAAAGAGCAAGCGTTTTCAGCTCTCGAGGGAGTTTATTGCGCTCTTTGTTTGTCTCTTGCGAGAGACAAACACGCTTTGATACCCGCAGCTTTCTATTGGAACTACACGAGCTGTGTATGTATGGTGAGGAGTAAGCGAATATCAGTCCCCAGGGAATTGAACGCGATCGTCGCATTCAATGCTTGTTTCTTGCGAGAGACAGGCATGCTCTCATACCCGCTTTCACGAGCTTGCGAGCTGTGTGTGTGTGGTTGAGAGCAGCGCGTCCAGCTCTCGAGGGAATTGGACGTGCTCATCGCGATGCATTCACAAAAGGACGGAGGTGAGTCCTTAACTGTTTACCCGAGTTGTATATCCGAATTTGCATGAGTGCGTTCGCCCAAAAAAAAACAACAACATTAACAACACATTCGCGGTGGCGGCGGCTCCGTTCTCGCCTGGTTCCTGTGGGAATCTAGTGCGTGGGCGGAGCGTGTTTAACTCCCGTGGGAGCTGAATATATGCTGCACGTTGCGGTGTTCATTTTGTGCTAAAATCGGGTTTATGGATACCTACTGAGCATAGCCATCTGAGGTGGTTATAGTTCAGCCATGTTTATGGTAAGATGGACTTACTTCAGAGGCTATCTATGGAAGCATAGCTATCTGAGGGTACCTATGTGCTTACTAAGACCCTTCTTTGGGGTTCTTAATAGCATCTACCTGGAGCACTGCTGAGATGGTGCTGTCTTTCTGCAGGGTTATGTTCTATTATGTTAGAACAGCCTAACTGATGCTTCTTACTTGGTCTTAAGACTAGTCCTGGCCCGTCCCGGTCTGAGGATCGGAGATAGGCTCAGAAGGCTGGTGTTGCGGCCCGTGCCCCTCCTCCACCCACGGGTGGTTCCAGGAGATGCCGCGGGCCGAGGGGAGGTCGTCAAGATCTGGGAGAAGTGGTCCAGGAGGGGCGTTCCCAATGCTCTTGTCCGGACCAGATTAAAGATAAAAATAACATCTACTCACCTTCCTCTCGGGGTGGTAACATCGGCCCTCACCCCCCCTCTTTAATTCCCCTGCTGCGCCAAAACTGCAGTCTCTTACTGCTGATCCACATGATTAGTTGGGTATTGTTCTTGTTTCGATGCACCATGATTGAGGACCATGATGGGTGAGTACGATCCCTTATTATGTATCTAACCACATGATGTGCTGGGTTTTGTTCTATTTTATATAGAGCTTGGTCCTTAGACCTCTTCTCTACCCTTGTATGTCTCTCTGACATGAGATGAGTAGGCTGTGCTTCCCTGCTATGCAGGGTAGTTTAAGCAGGCCGTCTTTGGGCAGAGCGGGTAGGTCCTTTCCACTATAGTAGGTTAAGTACCTACCCTATAACTGCTGTGCGTCCCATCATTGCCACGTTGGATGAGTCGGCCACTTGCTGCCGCCCAACGTGTCTCTGCTTCTGTCACATTGGCATGTACGGAAGCTGTATATGTGTATCCAAGGCTGTCTGGTTTACGATTTCAACGGCACGGGTTACTAAACCTCGTTTCTGCCTTTATATCCCTCCTGTTAGGAGATGAGCATGGCGGTGCCTCCTTCTTTAGGGTCGTCTGAATGCACTGTTCCTAGTAGAACGCACAGGGGTCCTCCCCTCCGTGGGCGAGGTGTCTACCCTGTGGCTGCTGAATGCTTGCCTTGGTTACTAGATTGAGACTTTATCTCATCGGATGAATCGGCCGCTTGCTGCCGCCCGATGTGTTTTGCCTTTTGCCACTTGTGTGTGCGGAAGCTGCTCTGATCAATTAGGGCTTTCTAGAAGCCACGTAGACAGCAGTTTTTCCTGCCCCAGCGATGTCTCCTGACATTACATGAGCTTGACAGATGCCCCCCTCACTGAGGGTCTTTTGTGAGCATGTCACTCTTATTTGGAGCTCATAAGTTCCTCTCTATGCCGAGAGAAGGACCTCCACTCCCAATGGCTCTGGCTTTCCAGGTGGTAGCCCCTGGTGGGATTAAGTAAATCAGCATTCTTTGCTCCTCTCTAGGTTGAGAGTCCTCTGTGAGCATGCTATATTCTGTTGAGCAAGCAGGTTTCTCTTCTCTGAGAGTATATCTCCCCTGCTTTGGGGCATCCCATTCAGGTCGCTCATACTGAGCGTTATAGTGCTCCCCTTTTCTGTAGAGGTCGCTTTGAGCACAATTAGGCTCCCTGAGTGCTCAGAACCTCCCTTTCTTGGGATTTGTGTTCTCTGCTTCCCAGAGCCTCCTCTTGAACGGTATTCAGTGTCCAGGCTCGCCGGACACATTCTAAAATCCACGTTGTGGTAAGAACGCACACTAGCTTCCTGTGTTCTTTCTCAAATCCTGTATGGTGGGGATCACGCGCTCAGCTTCGTACCCTTTCTTGAGTTGTTCAGCCCCGGAATCTTGGGCTACACTCGACCTATGTACCGCTTAAAAACGATACTTCTGAATGGGGTGCTCATGACCTGTGCTGCTTTCCCTTCGAGCAGGGTTATACAAGCAATAGGTAAACCCCCTGGTGACAGGCCAAGGTCTAGGCTACTGTCCTAGACTATAGGCTATATCCCTTAAAGGAATCTATTTATGATTCCAAGTCTGAGTTCTGCCCTACAGCCAGGCATCATTAGCCTGGTCCTTACAGGTAAGTTCTTGGGTATGCAGCTCAGGCCTTTGGCCGAAGGGATTAAGTCACTGACAGCCGCCTGGACGTCCTTTGGGGCAGCTCACCTTACTTAGGTGGAGTTGGTACTTAGTGCTCGCCGTTTGTTTCCGGCTTGCACTCCCCTCAGCATGGCAGTGTGGGTATAACCGTTCCCCAATAGCGACCTGTAGAGGACGCAGTGTCTCGTTCCCTTCTCAGGGAACCAGGGTTACATACGTAACCTGAGACGTTTTTCTCTCAATTGTTTACTTTCACTTTAGACATAAGAAACTCTTTTTATATGTAAACCTTGTGTGCTTTGGCAGTATTAACGCAATCAGACGCGATATAACGCGCACTGGAACAGCAGGCATATGAAATGTTTAACCGGCAATTATATATTTTATTAATTAACTGATGTGCAGCTGGTTCTTTTTCATTATAAACTTTTATTTTCAGGTCATCAGTCATCAGAGCTCAGTAAACACTGGTCACAGACAGAGATGTACCTTTAATTTCCACAAGCTAATTAAAAAACCCACCAATCATATTTTGATTGACAAAGTGTTTATATCTAAGTGTGTGAGTTTTTTTGAGATGCCAACTCCAGCTGTAACTTTACCATTGTCATGTGTCCTTTGTTGTTTTTTTTTGCATCGTGTGAACACAGCTACTCTAAACCAGAGCCGTACAGTGCCAAGAAAATCAGTTACTCTGCAGAAAAGCAAAATGGCCGATGTTGAGAAGCCTGAAAGATTCTGGGCTTTTGAAAAATCATTTGGGGCTGAAGTCCCTGAAACCACAAGCACATCTGAGGCCATTTCAGAACATGATTATAATATATAAATACATCTATTATTGAGTATTTTATGTCCACACATAGCCTAATGCTTTCTATATGTGAAAATGGCAGCACAGCAGCACTCATGCTAAAACTCACAATGTGTGTGGTGTTGATTTTTATTTATTAATAACAAATGCTTGTTTTAATGCTTAAAATAATACCTGATGCATGATACTCAGTATGTTATACTAATGTAATTTTTTTATCCAGCTTTTCCTGACAGATTGTGAGTGATGAAAATGAATTCACACATCTGACAGCATTACAATAACATCAGCACACCTGTGTTATGTTTAAGATAAAAAATTACTGTGAATCAGTTTTTCAGTTTAAGGTTAGTTTAATTTAATTTAATTTAATTTATTAAAAGTGAATATTTTATTCGCTCATTTGATGTTTTCCAGTAACGACAGAGAATCAGAACACAAGCACAGCTATGAGAGAAACGCAAACAAACCATTTTGTTGATGGTTACATTAATGTACGGTTAATATTTAAAACAGAGTAATTAGAGCCATTCCAATGTGTTGAGATCAATGGTTAAAGAGGATATTGTACATTCACAAGTTTCCCAAGAATTGAAGCAGCTTTCGTAGATTTTTTTGGTTTCTGTTTTGAAAAAAAAAAAGCACTAATAGAGAATATGTGCTTAATATGTGTTTAAAGATTTTAATACGGTTGAAAAAAAAAAAAAGAAATATGTATGTCTTTCCCCCTGCCTCCAAAAGCTAAAGAGGTGAGCTTCAAGATTCTAAAGATTTTAGATTTATCCTACTATCAAATTTTTAAGATTGAAATTTAATTTTAATATCAATAATTGTGTTTTTTGTGAAACAAGTATTGAAACATTAGGTCATGTTTTCTTTTTGTGTAATATGGTACAACACTTTTGTAGAGAGTTGAACATCCAGGGATGTGAAGATGGTCAGGTTTGGTATTTTCCTTGAAAACAAAGACTTTTAATTTGTTATTAATTTCCTGTTATGTTTTGGTAATTTTTTTTATTCACAAGTGCAAATGGTTTAAATCTAAACCCAACAGTGGTGGAATGAGGTAAAACTTGTATATACATCTTTAAAAGTGGTTAAGAACAAGAAAGTCCTTAAATTGACTTCTTACTTGGACCTGTATAATTTATTGACTATATAATTTATTATCACATCTCTAGTATTAGCAAAACTGCATTTTTCCATCTCAAAAATATATCTAAATTACGACCTATGCTCTCAATGTCAAATGCTGAAACATTAATTAATGCGTTTATGACCTCAAGATTAGATTATTGTTTTAATGCTTTATTGGGTGGTTGTTCTGCTCGCTTAATAAACAAACTCCAGCTGGTCCAAAATGCAGCAGCTAGAGTTCTTACTAGAACCAGTGGATCAGCACCTAGAGACGACCTCTACAGCACTGAATGTCAGCGGAGACCACATCGACTAGATGAGCCCCAGAGACGGATCCCCAGTGAACACTTCGTCATGTAGACGGCTGTCGGCACAAGACCACGGGACCTGATGAGTCCTCTGTGTCTGGCCAGAGGAGAACTGGCCCCCCGACTGAGCCTGGTTTCTCCCAAGGTTTTTTTTCTCCATTTGTCACCGATGGAGTTTTGGTTCCTTGCCGCTGTCGCCTCTGGCTTGCTTAGTCTGGGACACTTTATCTTCGCACAATATTGTATTTTATTTTATTGTATTTGATTAACTACCTTTACCTGAAAATTGAGTGTTTACTGTTGCCCTTTGCATTGTTGATGTACTATTTTCTATTTAATACTGTACAGCCGCCTTGTTACAATTCTGTATTGTTAAAGGCGGTATATAAATAAAGGTGATTTGATTGATTTTGATTTATTGTAAAAGCCCACTTAGTTGTATGTCACTTTTGATGTGTTTTGCTTTTTATTTTCTTTTTCCTTTCTCATAGTTTGGTTTATTTTGATGCTTTTTTAAATTCTATTTCTGGCTATGATTAGCTAAGGCTGAACTAGATTGGTTATATTTTGGTATGTGATTATGTACCTTGTTTGGTTGTAACATTTAAGCAATACAAAGAAGAAGAAAATTTTATATTTTATATATATATATATATATATTATTATAAATATATATTATATTATATTATATTATATTATTATTATATATTACATTATATTCTATTAACATTATTATTTTTTTCTATTAACATTAATATACATTTATATTAAATATATATTGCGCAGTATATCTAATAGGGGTGTGCTCAAAATATCGATTCTTAGATACATACCGATATAATAAAAAAAGATACAGTATCGACATTCTAGCCCTTAGTATTGATACTCCGCCCAGCCATTAGGGGGCGCAGCGGCGCCCGCGAGTTTCAAAAAAGTCATGGAAAATGTCGAAGATTTTAGAAGCGCCGTTGTCCCTAAAGGCAGATGTTTGGACACATTTTGGTTTTAAAGCAAAGGAAGGAAACCAAGGGATCGATAAAACAAATGCAATCTGCAAGCATTGCCAGGCTTCTATACGCTACACCGGTAATACAACTAACCTGCGCTCCCACCTGCAAAGACACCATGCAGACAAGCTAGCTTCGCCGCAGCCCAAAAAAACACGGGACCCCACGCAAACTACTTTGGACAACACAACATCCAAGCTTCCATCTAACTCAGTCCATGCACAGAAGATTACGGAGTCTGTGGTGCATTATATTTGCAAAGGTTTATGTCCCTACAGTGTCGTCGAGAACACAGGCTTTCGCTTTATGATCAACACGTTAGATCCCCGTTACGTGATCCCTACCCGCAGCTACATGACCGACAAAGCAGTACCGAGAATATATGACAAAGTCAAAGACGATGTTAAGTCAGCCCTGAGTTCTGCCCCACGAGTGGCACTGACTTGTGACGGGTGGACATCGCGAGCCACGGAAGCTTTTGTTACAATCACTTGCCATTACGTTGACGAGGAGTGGGAACTGATGTCGCACGTGTTACAAACGCGAGCCATGCACGAGAGCCATACGGGGTCAAACATTGCAGAGTTACTGAAAGCGGCGCTGGAGGAGTGGGACCTCGTATCCAAAGACCCAGCTATTGTGACTGACAACGCCGCAAATATGAGCGTCGCAGCGGAGCTTGCCGGTATGTTGCATTTCAGGTGCTTCGCTCACACTTTAAACCTGGCCTCGCAGCGTGCACTGAAGCTTCCTGCTGTCGCTCGTTTATTGGGACGTGTTAGACGGATATCCACCTTTTTTAAGCGCAGTACCACAGCCAGCCACATACTTCGACAGAAGCAGAAGTTGCTCGAGTTGCCTGAACATAAACTGATCACTGATGTTGTGACGCGCTGGAATAGCACGCATGATATGCTCGAGCGCTTTCTTGAGCAGCAACCCGCTGTCTCCGCTGCTCTTCTGTCCAACGAGCTTAGGAAAACCGAGAAAGAAGTTTGCACCCTATGTGAGTCGGACATTACATCTGCGGAGGAGATAGTGGATGCAATGAAGCCCATGAAGATTGCTACTCTTGTAATGTCAAAAGAAAGCTCTCCAACACTGTCAGTTGTGGCCCCTCTTCATGCTCAGCTCATCCAGGATTTCCAAGAGAGCAGAGCAGATAGTGAGATAGTGAAAGAAATCAAAGCGGCTATTTGCCAAGATTTGAGCAAGAGGTACATGGATCAGCAGAAAGAGACCATGTATGTATGTTCAGCACTCGATCCAGGATTCAAAGCTTTGCCCTTCCTTCCTGATGATGAACGAGAGGAAATATACTTGAGAATCACTGCAGAAGCTCGAAGAATTCAAGAACTATTTCAGGTAAGCCCTTTCACTGTGTCATTAACATTAGCATTACATAGTTAAAAAACATAAAAAACAAACAAACACACACACACACACACACATATACACTAAGTGTAATAAAACGAAATATTCAGTTCATAATTTCAAATTCATAATAGTATGTTAGAGCTTAAAAAAACTAAATGGTTTCAAACATATACTTCATGTAAAGCACTATACTAGCAAAACAATATATTGTAAAGGTTTGTCAGTTCATCGCATTAAATAAAAGGCAAACTAACTATTAAATGTCTTTGAATATGCTCTTTATAGAATTAACTATGGGTTTATTGATAAAAAATCTGTATTTTGCATAATAGGAAGAGGCTAAAGTGATACCAGGAGAGGAGGACAATCATGTGGAAGACAAGGATGACATTCCTGCCAGCCCACCACCCAAGAAGAAAAAGGACTTGTGCTGTTTGGCTGATCTGCTTGGTTCAACTTACAGTGCAGGTCCTGCGGTGAGACACAGAACCACACAGGCCCAGGCAGAAGAGGAGATGTCAAGGTACAAGGAGGCACCACCCCTGTCTCTTGCTGAGGGAAGTCCACTCAGTTGGTGGAAAGAGCACCAGAATGAATATCCACTAATGTCACGCCTTGCCAAAGTGTACCTGTGCATTCCAGGGACTAGTGTCTCCTCGGAGCGCGTTTTCTCTACGGCAGGCGATATCGTAACAGCACAGAGAAGTGTACTAAGCTCAAAGCATGTTGACCAACTTCTGTTTTTGAACAAAAATCTTAAGTCATAGGATAAAGCTAGCATTACCAAGAGTATCCTCAGGTTATTGTTTTGTTGCTGCAGTGATTTTTGTTCAACCTGCCTTTTTGAGGATAAACCTGGTTTAGCCTTAAGATTTTAAAAATCCATCCTGTTATGAGGTAGATTTGTTGTTGTGCCAAATGTTAAAGCAAGATATAGCATTTAAGTGATTTCATAGTGAAATATGTTATGGCAGTACATGGTGTCACAAAAAAGAATTATAAGAAGATTTAATAAGAAGTTAAGAATAAGAAGAAGATTTTGTGCTTGTGTGAGCTCAGTACCCTTGGAAAGTTAAATGTTGACTTGTGGTAATTTCCAGATTAATACAATTTGTGTACAATTAATCAGAGCACTTAAAGCTGCAAATATTTAAGCAAAATGCACTTTGTTATAATGCACTTTTGTCTTCAATAAATTGAGTTCTGTTTGTTGAGTAAATGTGTTCAGCATTAACTAATTGGCTCTGGCCCATGTATTTTTATTGAATCGTATCGAATCGTGTCACATTGTATCAAATCATATCGAGACAGCTCTGTATCGAGGTACGTATCGAATCGTGACCTGTGTATCGAGGTATGTATCGTATCGCCAGGTTCTCCAAGGTATACAGCCCTAATATCTAACAACAGCGGCGTAAGCATTCCTGTAGCGCGGTCACGTGACTTAACGGCCGCGGAGGCGCGCGTGTTCTATTTATTACGTCACAGACGGGAGCGCGGGCTCAGTTGATTCTAGCGATTCCAGAGTAAAGAGCTCCTGCAGTCAATAGCGATTAAAGCGAATGGAAACGAATACAAACACACAAGCTATAGACACAGTAGTCAAATACAGTTTACAAACAAGAGGGAAGATGCAGAAATCGAATATCATGTGTGTAAACTCACCGGAGGAGACGGAGAGCAGCAGCAGAGCTCAACCGTCGAGTGTCGCTGTTGTGTCCGCTGAGAAACACCCGAGCAGCGGCCCAACAGATGCTCCTGAACCACAAAACAGCCCAACAGATGCTCCTGAACAACAAAACAGCCCAACAGGTGACTGACAATGTCAATACGCATTAAAACTGGCATATATACAGAAATAAATAGTAGAAAACGATTACTGTGTGACTTCTGTGTAGCACAGCATAAGCAATTTGGCTGAGCCTCTTTCAGAAACATGAACTTCAGTGCAAAACCTGCTACTATCTACAATTTTGGTTTCAGAAACTCGAAATGTGCCCAAATATCTTGCTTTAAAGACGTTAGATTATGTGGAAACATCAGACACTATTAAGTGCTTTCCAAAGGCAGAAGCAGCTTTTGTTTAATAATACAGATACAAGAGTTTATTTACGATAAAACAATACGTTAATATGTTTGACAGGCCTGTTTAATTACATTTATGCAGAATCGTTCATAGACATATATAAATACATATAAGTATTTATATATAAATACCACTGCAAACTGAATTATGCTCAGATGAAAAAGGAGATAATTGTCTGAGTAATTATGACTATTATATCTAGCTACTGTTAGCATATGACCTACCTTTGCCATGATCTGAATCGTCTCCTAGGCCTGCGTTAAAATATGCCTTGAGCTTCAGGGAAAAAATGTAACAAATTTAACTGACTTTACTCCTTGTTTTGGGCATTTTTCTCTCTTTTGGGATCCACTTTCATATTTGAGCCCACACATGCTTTCCAAGTCAAGTGGTAATGTATTATTTTAAAGGAATAGTCAACTCATAAAATGAGGTTACAGTATTTAACCCCTCAGCTCGGGGCTTGTGTATTAAATGCAAGCCTACAAACATAAGGCAGCTCCACATTTACAAGTTCATCATTCAGCTGTAATGTCTGTTAATAATAAAACGTTTTTCATCAATATTTTTTGTTTGCAGAAAAACACACAAAAGGGAGGAAAGGCCGTGCTTGTTTCCGGACAGTGCGGAAGGCTGTAAAACGCCACTTTCAAACCCTTAAAGCCAAAGTGTGTCCTCGTGTGCCTGACCAGGAACCACCACAGGAGAATCCACAAACATCCATACATGAACTGACGGTAGATACAGATCCACTTGAGTCCCAGCCAGTGTTTGATCGTGCTCAAGCGACACAGAGTAGTGCTGTAGTGTCAGCTGAGAGCAGCAGCGACGTGATCGAGGACACATTTGAGAACTTACCAGCAGATGCGTCTGAACCACAAAACAACCCAACAGACGCATCTGAACCGCAAAACATCCGAACAACAGATGCACCTGAACAACAAAACAGCCCAACAGGTAACTGACAATATCTATACAAATCAAAACAGACATATATACATAAATAAATAGTAGGAGACAATTACTGTGTGACTTCTGTGTAGCACAGCATCAGCAATTTTGCTGAGCCTCTTTCAGAAACATGAACTTCAGTGCAAAACCTGCAAATTATTCACATGAGCAACATAAATCAGCTCTACATTAGGACAGTTTTACAAGTTCATCATTCAGCTGTAATCTGTGCTAATAATAAATATGTTTTCCATCAATATTCTTTGTTTCCAGAAAAACACACAAAAGGGAGGAAAGGCCGTGCTTGTTTCCAGACAGTGCGGAAGGCTGTAAAATGGCATTTCAGAACCCTTAAAGCCAAAGTGTGTCCTCGTGTACCTGACCAGGAGCCACCGCAGGAAAATCCACAAACATCCATACAAGAACTGACAGTAGATACAGATCCACTTGAGTCCCAGCCAGTGTTTGATCGTGCTCAAGCGACACAGAGTAGTGCTGTAGTGTCAGCTGAGAGCAGCAGCGACGTGTTCGAGGACGCATTTGAGTACTTACCAACAGATGCGTCTGAACCACAAAATGACCCTACAGACGCGGCTCAACCGCAGAGCGGCAGCGACATGTTGGAGGACGCATTGGAGTACTTACCAACAGATGCGTCTGAACCACAAAACAACCGAACAGACGCGTCTGAAGCGCAGAGCAGCAGCGACGTGTTTGAGGACGCATTTGAGTACTTACCAGCAGATGCGTCTGAACCACAAAACAACCGAACAGACGCGTCTGAAGCGCAGAGCAGCAGCGACGTGTTTGAGGACGCATTGGAGTACTTACCAGCAGATGCGTCTGAACCACAAAACGACCCTACAGACGCGTCTGAAGCGCAGAGCAGCAGCGCCGTGTTGGAGGACGCATTCAAGTACTTACCAGTGGAGACGGAGAGCAGCAGAGATCAACCGTCATGTAGCGCTGTTGTGACCTCTAAGAAACATCCCAGCAGCGGCCCAACAGATGCTCCTGAACAACAAAACAGCCCAACAGGTAACTGACAATATCTATACAAATCAAAACAGACATATATACATAAATAAATAGTAGGAGACAATTACTGTGTGACTCCTGTGTAGCACAGCATCAGCAATTTGGCTGAGCCTCTTTCAGAAACATGAACTTCAGTACAAAACCTGCAAATTATTCACATGAACAACACAAAGCAGCTCAACATTAGGACAGTTTTACAAGTTCATCATTATTAGCATCATGTGCTAATAATAAATATGTTTCTCATCAATATTCTTTGTTTGCAGAAAAACACAGAAAAAAGAAAGGAAAAGGCCGTACTCATATCCAAATCCGTAAAGCCCAAGTGTGTCCTCGTATGGCTGACCAGAAGCAATCGCAGGAGAGTTCAGAAACATCCATAGAAGAATCGACATCAAGCATAGATCCGCTTGAGTACCAACAATTGTTCGATTATTCTCAATGGATGCTGAGTAGTACTGAAGTGTCAGCTGAGAGCAGCAGCGACGTGTTCGAGGACGCATTCGAGTACTTACCAACAGACGCGCCTGAACCACAAAACAACCCTAGAGGTAACTGCCAGTGTCAGTACAAATCAATACTGACATATTTACAGAAATAATAGTAGGAGGCGATTACTGTGTGAGCTCTGTGTGTAGCACAGCATCAGCACTGTGTTTGTAATTTGGATGAGCCTCTTCCTGAAACATGAACAACATAAAGCAGCTCTACATTAGGACAGTTTTACAAGTTCTTCATTCAGCTGTAATCTGTGTTAATAATAAATATGTTTTTCATCAATATTCTTTGTTTGCAGAAAAACGCACAAAAGGGAAAAAAAAAGAACGTACTTTTATCACAATGCTTAAAGCCCAATTGTATGCTCGTATGGCTAAACAGAAGCAATTGCGGGAGAGTTCAGAAACATCCACAGAAGAAACGATATCAAGCCGAGATCTGGCTGCGTACCAAGAACTGTTCGCTATATCTCAGTGGACGCCGAGTTGTTCTGAAGAGTCAGCTGAGAGCAGCAGCGACACGTTCGAGGACGCATTTGAGTACTTACCAACAGGTGCGCCTGAACCACAAAACAACCAAACAGAAGCACCTAAACCACAAAACAACCCAACAGAAGCGCCTGAACCACAAAACAACCCAACAGAAGCGCCTGAACCACAAAACAACCCAACAGAAGCACCTGAACCACAAAACAACCCTAGAGGTAACTGCCAGTGTCAATACAAATCAATACTGACATATATACAGAAATAATAGTAGGAGGCGATTACTGTGTGAGCTCTGTGTAGCGTCAGCACTGTGTTTGTAATTTGGATGAGCCTCTTCCTGAAACATGAACAACATAAATCAGCTCTACATTAGGACAGTTTTACAAGTTCATCATTCAGCTGTAATCTGTGTTAATACTAAAATGTTTCTCATCAATATTCTTTGTTTGGCAGGAAACTGTAGGAGAAAATGTAGGAGAGCCCGTGCTTGTTTCCGGAGAGTGAGAAAGGCTGTAAAGCGCCGCTTCCAAACCCTTAAAGCCAAAATGTGTCCTTGTGTGCCTGACCGGGAGCCACCGCAGGAGAGACCACAGGAGAGACCGCAGGAGAATCCACGAACATCCACACAAGAACTGATAGACAGTGAGTCTCCAGCTATTATCGCTCTGATTGGTGTCAATTCTAACCTTTTGTTTCTGGTTTTAGTATTATTTTTTTCTTTTCTGCAGTTGGTTCCTCACCTGGGGCCTCATGTACAAAGACTTGCGTTGAATTCATACTAAAACATAGTGTATGGACAAAGCTGTAATTCTGCGTACGCACAAAACAAAATCTGATGCATGAAACTCTGCATACGCAGAATCGCACATGCACGAGCACAAAACCCCAACCGGTCTCCTCCCCCAAATCAATAAATTTTAATATGGTAATGAGTCCACTTTGCCAAAAGCAAGCAGCAAGAAGCAAAACTTTAAACTGAATTGGAGGTGCTATTATCCTAGGTAGAAACAAGAAAGAATATTTTATTTGAAACTTTGTCCTCCGGAATTAATAACAAAAGATAAAGAAATGAGTGGGAGAGTTTGGCAGACGCCGTCAACGCGGTGGGATCTGAAACTCGCACTGTAAATGAACTTAAAAAATATATAGATATAGATATAAAGGTGGAAGTTAAGTGGAAAACTGCTGCACACTGACAAAGTGCCACTCAGAGACATAAGCCACTCATTAAAGGAATTGGTCAAAAAATAAACTTCGTCTCTGATTACCAAATATTTTTTAATTATATTGTCGCAACCGCACGTTGACGAGCCTCACCGAGTGGTATGCTGTGCATGTGCTTGACATTGTGCAGCACACCACAGGGCAGCACGATGCGACACACCTTGTTAGGGCGTATAGCAGTATCCCCCGGTCCTATCAAGGCAGCGCCACCAACATTTCAGCTGCCCAATCGAGTGCAAGAATGGGCATCACTGTATCTGCGCTCTCGGTCAGTTTGTGGGTTGGTGAGGGGAGTTAACAACCACGTCGTCAGTGCACAACCACAATCTCTTGATGTGAAGTTCAATAATTACACGCAGAAATAAATAAATACAAATCTTTTAGATAAAACCATAACTTTAAATGTGTCACGCATAATTGAGAACATTCCCATAAGGCTCGTTTGACAATAGTAAGTCAATTTGCCTATTTTATTAATTACAGATTAATAGCAATGTTTCTCTCAGGTGGTGGTGCGATAGACTTAGAATACTTCGTAGTCTAATGTTTTCAACTTCACTTCATTGCCTCTAAGAGTCGCCAACGGACAAAAAATAACATGAGTCTGGCGTGGAGGAACGCACATTCTCACGTTAATTTCACTGTTAGTAAATCTGACTGGCGTGAGATCTGCACAGGTGTGTTTAGTAAGAAGCAGCTGCTGGAGTTCAGCCTCATACTGTAAAGTAACATGTTGCTGTGTGTTTTTCAGATGACTATTATTTGTGGCTGAGAACTCTAAGGCGACTCTGTGACAGAATACAGCAAATAATGCTGCGTGACACAGAAGACTTTCGCCATCTCTATGAAGTGGGATACGAAATGGTATCAGGAAGGTATGCCTGTGTCCATGAAGGAATAAGAAGATCGGATGGCCAACAAGTATGTTGCTCTTTCTGCATAACCAAACTTTTTGCCTTGTGTTTTCTTTGAGTCCTGACATAGACATCAGTGTTTACAGTTTCGATTGACATGTTTAAAAAATATAAATATTGTGGATGATCATGAACATAAAACGTTTGCAAACATTTTCTTCCTTTTTTCAGGTGCTCATCAAATTTTCTGAGAGGCGCTGGCTTGAAGGTCGATATCGATTGGTAAGTTGACAAGACATTATTCTTCATGAAATGCTCTAATAAGAATATCTGTATTTGCTGTTGATGTATAAGGTATAACTGAGTAAGACAGTCAAAGCCTAGAATCATGAGTTATAAAGTAGTTGGGAGTCAGCTAACGTTTTGTCATTCTTATTTCTTTAGCATTTTGATGCCCCTCCATATAATGAGGGACTTATAATGTTGACGCTACAAAGGCCTCCGTCCTGCGACCATATCATACGATTATATGACTGGTTTGCCTTGAAGGAACACGACATCTTCGTCATGGAATATCCTCGTCCCTGTATTACTTTGTTTCAGTTCATCTCACGAAACAGAGGTCGTCTGAATGAAAAAATCGCAAGACACATCATGTTTCAGCTCACTGTTGCAGCGCGTCATTGTTTTGATCGTGGTGTTCATCATGAAACATATTTGAGAAGAGTTCTCATCAACATAAACACCTTGCAGCTAAAGCTGGTGCAATTTAGCCATGCACAGTTCATAACAGCAACAGGTAAGTTGGCTTTTGAGGATGACTTGTTTATTGCAGTTCACTGATGTTTTACTAAACACTGGAAATGTATTTTTTTACAGAAGATGATCTAAAGTTTCTGGACCCAATGGTCAGAGTGGCCACTATACTGGAAACAGCTAAAGTCTTACGCTCAGTGCTAGAATGTCTCATCGATGCATTTCCGCCTTGGGAACTAGAACACCTATCCACAAGTGAGACCAATAACACGAAAGAAAGCATATAAAGCTCTGACTTGATACGTAAAACATTGACATGTTTAGCAGTGATTAAATGTTCATGTGCATCCAGAGATTGTCACAGTAACAGCAACAAATGCATTGTATTTCATGGTCACATTACCTTACGTGAATCTCAAAATGTGTCAGTAAGGACAAATATGACTAATCAGCTCCCTTTTAAAACTCACAGATTGCAGGGATTTTCTTGAGAAACTTTGGAGTGGAGAACAAACAAGGATGGACACCTTAGAGGACATTATAAATCATCCCTGGCTTAGAGACCTCACAGCGATTGAAGGAGAAGGAAACTGAAAAAGTAAGCATAAGAACAGAGATGCTCTTTTAAATCAGAAAAAGCTCTTTTCAATTCAGAACAGCAGCTTATTGTCATGCTCTCATTGTTACACAGGTGGATGTTCCCCTGTTCGTCAGCAGCTCTCACCCACGCTTCACTCCTCTAACTCGGGATGGCTCTCTTCCAGCCCTGCAGCTGAGTCTCGGGTTAGACGTTAGTAACTCAGCACTTCTCCTTTCTCCTCATCCAGAGCCAAAAGCTGCTCTCATCAGCAGGTTTTTCAGCTATGGGGTTAGAACTGTTCCTTTATTCCAGGGATCCACAAATGAATGTGAAGAGATTCACAAACACAACTTCTTCAACTTATTGTGCATTTGTGCATCACAGTGTGCATTTGTGGATTGCAAAACATTTCTGGTGTCAAGACGTGCACACAAATCCAAAAACAGGTGAACGTGCTACGTGCTCTATTTAATGCCCTGCATGCTCCATTTAATGCCCTACGTGCTCTATTTAATGCCCTACGTGCTCTATTTAATGC